>JAPZDV010000004.1:9559688-9572661 GCA_029814665.1 Acanthurus lineatus | reverse complement strand
TTCACCAATCTAATGGTACAACAGATGGATAAAGCTAAAGAACTAATAGAAAAGCTTTTTTTATTGTAAACATGTCATGAAATGAATTAAGGATCCAAAGTGAATCCATTATTCCTCCCTGCCACAGACTCTCATTGTTGTCCAAAAGCCTTTATAATGTCAATATTTAGCCATACTGCTGCACTGTTTACTTTAGTTACTTTGCTGATAAAAAATGAAAAATGCTCCATGTGTGTAATAAACTGCATCTGAAAATAAAATCTTTTGTTTTTTAACAAAAAGTATTCCTTTTTTGTTTTTGAAGATTAATCTCTTTGTTGTATAGAAATGAGTATAAGCATGAGAGTAAGAGATTTAGATGGGCTGATACATTGTTGTTATTTGGTTTTAACATGGAATTTGTTAACAATCACAAAGCATTAAATATTACAAGCTTTATTCTCTGTGCACTCATGGGAAATTAGTGGTGGAGTTTGCATGTCCAAACTCATGTATGTCAGAGGGATTGAAGTGGATATGAGTATCTTTTTTTTATGTCAGTTTGCCCCTGCTCCTCCCCCTGTTCGTGCATGCTGGGATGGGCATCAGACACCTGTGACTTTGAATGGGAACAGTATCCTTGCTATTATCATAAGAAAGCACACACACACACAGTAAACTTAAAATAAGGAAACTGTACGTACAAACAACCATCTAGTCAAAGTTCTTAAGTTCTTATTTTAATAAGACTTTGTGAACTTAAAAGCAAATTACGGAGTGGCGGCATGTGTACCTGAGGTGAAATGGCCCGTCGCAAAGCTGAGCTTTCATCTGCAGGAAACATAAACAAATGTCTTTGTTCTTTCAAAGGAGAGAGGGCCGAAAGCTACAACAAACAGGGCCAGTATGCAGTGTGTGTTTGTGTGTGTGTGAGTGTGTGCGTTCACGTGAATAAAAGAAAAAGAGAGAAAGAGAGAGAGAGAGGAGAAAGAGAAAGAGATCAAAGCGGGGAGGGCATGTTTTTGAATCTCTGTGTGGGAGGTGAAGCCTCACCTACCCAGAATGCCTTGCCTCCCTCCTTACAGCCCACTCAGGTTTGGAGAAGCATGGCTTCTGTAAGCAGCATTAAGATTCTACCTCTTCATCAGTCATCTCCAGATATTCTCAGAGAGTCTTGAATCTGTCACTAGATGTTAACCAGCAGCAAACCTCCGATTCCACACACAGATCAACATGTGTGTTTCACCCACTGCGGTCCTGCAATGAAAGCAACAAAAAAAGAAGAAACTACTAAATCTGAACAGAGGTTTGGATTTGTTCCTCAGCAGAAGACTACCACCAGGTTGGATCAGAGCCCATCCCCCCTTCTCCCAATCTCGAGAGGGGATCGAAGTGTCTCTTTTCAACTCAGCGTGAGAAGCTGCAAACAGATGTCTGTCTGTCCACACACAGGGAGCGTGGTGCCCTCTCACACACAGATGAAAAGCCATGAAAGTCTCTATGGTGCGTTGTCAGTGTCTTAAGGCAGTGTTTATCTTTGTCAGGCTGAAGAAAACAAAGCCATCGATTTCTAATCCTAATCCCCTTCTACTGCTTCTCTCCTATTGATCATCTATCCATCCTTAATGAGATGGAGGAATGGAGGGATGGAGGGCTGATGAAGGACAAAACTTTCCCTGCCGCTTCCCCGCCGCCTTTTCCCTTCCACTCATCTCTTTTCAATCTGTCTCTAGCGCTCGTGAGGGATCGCACTAAGTTGGCGTTCTTTATGGTGGAATGGAAAATAAACGCAGCCTGGTGATTTTGTAGAGGTTTATCAAAGCTGGAGGCCTGCAGAGCTGTGGAGCTTTCGCCTAAATATTGAAATTGGATGACATGGATGAATGCACTAAGCGTGCAGAGGCACATGCATGCATACACAGTGAGAGTGGATTGAGTTTCAGTCCAATCACCAGTAGCTTAATGGTATTTCTGCCTGTGCAGTACAATGTTTCTGAGTCAGTGATATTCTCTGATAATGACCCGACCAACCACCGAGCACAGGGTGAAAAATCTGATTACAAAAGTGGCATAAGGAGCTCTGTTGCACTTTATGTCACCATGTGATCTTTACATCTAGATTAACAGGACGGGAGGGTGTAAATACAGAAAATACAGACAAAAAGTGGATTTATAACCTTTGCAATCAGAGTTTTCACAATAAATGCAACCAGAGCAAAACAATGAGAGAGAGAGAGAGCAATTTGGTAAAGGTCCAGTGTGTAGGAAAGAAGAAGATCTCGTAGAATATGAAAGGAACAGAATTAATTATATTCATAAGAACATTTCAATTAGTGTATAATCACCTAAAAATAAGAATAATATTTTCACTACCTTAGAAGGAGCCTCTTGTATCTCCAGAGGCAGCAGATCTTTGACAGATTCAAACATGTTACATGTTGCCATGTTTCTACAGTAGCCCTAAATGTACAGACCACACACAGGCTCTAAAGAGGACCTCTTTTACAGGTTTGCATTCACCATAGGTTTTCCTACAAGCTTGAAGGGGAGACTGAGCATTACAATCATGTGCAATGTGCAATTTAAACCTCCAAATCTTACACACTGGACCTTCCATAACCTACAATACAAAAAGGTGACCCTCTTTTAATGACAGACATCTTGTTCTGCTTGCCAAGGCGTTTTTGTTTGTTTCAGCCTTTTTATTTTGTTTTTTGGGGTTTTTTTTTTTGTTTGTTTTATCACTCACACTCTCACCTTTCTCATCAATCTTGTTTGGTTTTTTAAACACAACCTGCTCAGCAATGAACAGCAGGGGAGAAAAAGCTGACAAAAAAACCCACAATGAAGCTTTTAGCTGCTAATGAGCAACATATTTTACTCAGGAGTTGGTGGAAACCAAAAAAGAGCCAAAAGGAGGATGACATAATCAGAGGGACATAAACACGTCTCCAAATGAAGGCTGCACTTTCTCTTTTTGCTAACATGCTAATTTTTATAAAGTTTATGTAAATGTTGTGCTTTTTTCTTGAAAAAAAGAAGAAATCAATTCTACTATGAGTTAATTTTGTTAAATAGAAATAAGTCTCAAGCTGCGTTTTATAGGTGCCTTCTTAAAGACATGTTTTATCTCTGTTTAAGTACTTTATGATCCACTTTAATCCCACTCAGAGTTTGCTACCATTATGTTTCATATGTTCATTGCACTCCATACCATGGCATTAAAAAAAACTTAAATTTTAGCATTTAATTAGCAGCCTTCATCAAGGACACCTTGGCTGTGCACATTTACTGGCACAGAGATCTGAGCCTTTCAGACCACTACAGTTGGCCAAATATGACATTTTTAATTAATTCTGAAGGGCAAGTTTTAAGTAAGAAAAAAAATATTTAAATTGTCATATTCTTACATTTCCTCTAAGATTTGTCTACATGTCAACAGAGGACCATATTCTCATTGAAATCCCCAGTGTTTGTTGTTAGTGAGTAGAACAACCTGCTAAGTAAAAAAAACAACCTTCAAGATGTGACTCATTTTTGTTGAGGCATAAAAGAACAGATTACTTTCACAGATTTTCATGGGAATAGGAAAAGTGCTTTTTTTGTCCTTCTGAAACTGTGCAAAGAGGGTTAAATAAGAGAAAATCTTTCATTTGACCATGACTTTTCTGAGCACTATTACTCTAGAGACCCAGTGGACCCTAAACCTGGGCAAACACAACGTCAAACACAGAGCGAGATTATGAGCAACAGAAGGAGAGGTGTACAACACCTGCTGTTGATCTTGGAGATCCTGTGATTGTATGTTTGTTGTTTGTTCACAGACTTCTAGGATTAATGTTAATCACTGTGGTATTCCCTTTGGGATCATGGGTAAACAAGGAGTTTAATGTGGGAGGTCCACTAGCCACACCCCACATTCCTTCAGAGTCACCTCTGGGAGAAACTCAAGACATCTTGGACCAAACTTGAGGTCAGACTCTTAAATGACAAACAAGTACAGGCGACTTTGGAGAGCTTTTTTCGAAAAGCAACCAAGTGGTGTTTTCACAAAACACTTTGCTTGCAGAACTTTAGAGAAAATTGGATGGTTTGGTCATGTAACGCATATGGCACCCTGGGGATGTTTCTCCCTAAGTGTGTGTGATAATGGCTGCAGCAGAAGTCATTAATAGCAGGCTAATGTGTGTCAGATGGTACCTGTCCAGCAGCAGCAGCAGCAGCAGGGGAGAGAGATCCAGGACACGAGTGACTGGCCAGCATAATGAGAGGGACATGGCCTGCCAACTTGGGCAGCTGCTTCTCTAGTGGGACTGAGAAGTGTGAGTGTGTGTGTGTGTGTGCTGTCCTGTTTTCATGTGCTCCCTCTGCTTCTTTTCCCAATGTATTTTTTATCAGCAGCATCTAGAAATACAGCCACAACTACACACACACACACTCAAACACGCACACACACGCACTGACAACCTCATCAGGGTTACCGTGGGAATGCCTGTGGCATTATGTCAGACATTGAGGTGATGCCTTTAATCCTGAAACAAATCTAGACTTTGTGTTTTGTGTCTCCAGCTGTGTGTGTGTGTGAGAGTGAGCGTGCCCGTGTACAAAGCCCAATCTCACACCCATTACATTACGGCTGGCCGCGCAGCAAAGACACCCCACCGCCACTCCCACATGGAAGAGCGGGCAGGATTAGCCGGCTCTATACCCGCCCTAATCTGGGGACAAAAACCCACAATCGCCTCCCACTGAGATATGGAGACAGAGAGATTCAATTTGATCTGCCCTCCTCAATATAACAAGAGTGTCTTTTAAGGTTAAAATTACTACTGCTCACTCTCCCATCAGTCAATGTGGATTCACCCCTAAACGGTGTCTGATGGATCCTTTTTATCACAGTTTGAAACGCCTACAGGCCGTGCTCCGTGGCAGCAAATGCAGATGAATAAAAAGAATTTTAACTAACACTGAACATTCTAACTCAACCTTTCTAACTTTTGGACTCATTAAGTCTAAACGTGTATACAGTCTGGTCTAGTGGGAAACTTAGTGATGACTATGACATCATGCCATCATGGTGTAGTTTATTATAGCCAAATGTTATCTGTTTTACTTTTCATGATTAAATTTGTGATTCAAGAATCTTAAAAAGTGGTGTTCATTAGGGAACGCTGTCTTGCTAAATGTATCCTGAAAGTACCCTAAACTTTTATTCACTACAGAGCTTTTTTTCCCACAATAATCTCAAGTAAAAGACAAAATTCAATATTCACAATACTGACCCTCTTAGTTTAGCTTGTTGGCATGCTAATATCTACAGGTGGGTGTGTGAGGATAATAAAAGTGTTATCGGTTCTACATTTTTTGAACCAAAATTCAAGTCCTATAATGCACATATCCATACATGCATTTTTAGATTGTTTTACTTCTTTTTCTACAAATATTTGCTATTGAGCTGGTTAGGTAGACCTGCTCTGATTCCAGTATCATACAATTGTTGTCAGGTTATCTCACTCAAAACCACTCATGTCGACCTCATGGTGGCACTACAGGAAAAGTCAGCACATCAACACTTTAAGAATTAGTCCTCTGGGGACCATGAAAATCTTTGTGTCATCCGGTGGCTGTCGAGTTGCTGCCAAAGTGATGGACTACACAACATCGTCATCCTCAGAGTCGGGCTGCTCTGAGGTCTGAGACGCTCTGTAGTAGTAAGTTTATTCACCATCAGCATGATGTTATTTTCTACATGAACAGATGCCATTCCATCACTTTTACTGGTAAAGCTCCGTGTGTGATGCATCAAAAAGCTACCTGCTAAATGTGTCATCAGTGTCTCATTATTTGACAGAAGCTGCCTGTTTCCTCGGCCCGAGCCAAGTCGACTCTCCCTCTGTCTCTCTTCCTCTTTCTGTCTCTTACTCAGAGTCATCTGCCTCATTAACCAACCATCAGCATTTTGTTTGCTGTGTGTGATTTAAATGTGCTGGGACTGAGGCAGGGGATGGTATGTGTGTGTGTGCGTGTGCGTGTGTGTGTGTGTATTCACTTGTGTGTGCATGTGCAGGCAGCTCTCATTAGTCTGGAAAAACATTGACATTTTTGCCAAATCCAGATCATATCTTTCTCTTCTTTTATGTATCAAAGGGTTCCTCCAATCAACTCCCTGTTGAGAGTGTTTGTGTGTGTGCGTGTGTGCCTGTGGATTTATATATATATATATAAAAATGTGTGTGGTAGTGTAGTCAGAGACAGATGTTTGCTGATTCAACAACTTTGCACTGCAAACTCAGCCCAATTTAGCCGACAGAAAGCATGGTGCCACACAGACGTTCATGGTAACGGCCCACTCTTAATTTTCTCTCCTTTTAATTCAAGCTCTCATTCTACTCTGAGTTGTTCTTTATTTCTACTGCTGTTTCTCCCTCTGTCCTCTCTTTCACACACACACACAACCCAACACTTTGTGTGTTTACATCAGCATTTCAGCTGGATGCTCTTTCTAGAGTTGAGTTCCTTGTACAGGCACTTCTGTCTCAATTTCCACAGACGATACTCTCTTCTTCTGCAGAATTCAGACATCAAAAGTTTAAATTGCCCGGGACTTAATTGGATACTATAATACAATACATAATGTACATTTAACATATTACATGAAAAAGTTTTGTTTTGACAAGATGAAAACCCACAAAAAGTGATAGGTTTTGGGATTTATTGCAATGCAATATGGCACTCATTACAATATTTCCTCAGTGTTTCTATTATACAATGTACAAACTAGATAAAAAAAGACCATAAATAAACAAAATGTTTCATTTAGCTAATCTTCAGCATCAAAACAGAGACATATACAGTTGACACGGATGGATGACATTCTATTCTAAGTGCCTAAATCAATAGAAACAATAATTTGTACAATTAAAAATAAAAAAATAACAACAGAACAACTAAAAACACAAGAGAATCATACAGTTTGTTAGAATGATCTTCCAGTATGAAACGGGTACGAGCTTGTTATGATACATTCAGTCCGGCTCCTCTCACTTTCTCTAGCTTTGCATATTCAGAATATTCAAAGATAGCTGACGTCTTGACGAGGGGTAGATTCCATTTTGTGTGTCTTCACACAATGCAAACACACACACACACACTCACACACTCACACACTCACACACACACAAAACATGAACACACACATACATACATACCTAAGATATTAACCAAAAAATTTTAATTCAAGTCAAGCCCAAAGCAGCGAAACAAAACTTGGAAGCCATTCTGCTTATGCACAGCTTTACATGTTAGCCTTCACAAAACAGGTAATAAAATAATGAGAAATAGAACTGGATGAGAGGATGAGGCTTCAGTCTGAGCTCACAGTAGCTTCATGATGACTGTGGCCACGTCCAGATCATGTTTTTTCAGAAAAACTCCACAGGATGGAAGTTCACAAAAGTGCTGCTTCTCTCTCTCTCGCTCCTCTTTACACTGCGTACGATACTTTACTGCGCTCCTTGTATTTCCACTGGTGAAAAAAGTCCCTCTAAAGTGCATGGATGAGGTAAATGAAAAAATCTTCTCCAAAACAGGTTTGTATCTGTTCTCCGACTCAGACTGGAACCATCGTGTGTTGCATTTGCTGCATTTGAGACAACATTTCTTGCTGCACACTAGCAATTATTATGTCCTGGTGTGACGGTGTGATTATTCCAAGTCTGTCCATCTCCCTGTGAGTGCAGAGACAGAGACTCATGTTCAAACACACAAAGCTACAACATGCACCATTCAAATATCAAAGTCAAGCAGAGACTTTGAGTTTTTTAGCATAAACAGTATCGGGAAACTGGGGGCTTTTTATCCAAAAATGAATTAACCCGCTCTCCCCAAAAAATCCCCACACAGCTATTTGGGGTTCAGTGTCAGCTAAAAGATATGTGAACACTCAATTAACCACCAGCCTGACAGTTACCAGCCAACCCTCCACCAATTGAGCTATAACCATTATTATCAAGTTGTCGGTGAAGCCAAAGCCTGATATAGTTAGTGCCTTTTTGCCATGGAAGTCCCCTCTTATTTCTGAACTATTAAAACACATGAAAGACTGAAGGAACAAAGCAAAGCAACGTTGAGGAGAAAACCACATCCCAAAGCTTTTTTAGTGTTATGGAAATGCAGCTGCCAAAGTTAACACATTCATTGCAATGGAATTAAATGTCATTCCTGCATTGGTGTGTTTCCTCTATGTGTTTCATATGTTTTGGATAAAAGCAAAAAATAAAAAAACATTTGAAACGGTTGGCTTTACAGGAAATTGCACAAAGACAATACAATGATAAAACAATCCCACATTTGTCCTTTGATTAAAGGAGTATTTCACTGTTTCACAAAACAGAAACTCACTCTCAGTTTTCACTAAGTTGAGCAATTAGACATCCCCGACATGTTTGTGTAATTATATAAAACAAGTGCTGTAAGGCCTCTGCTGACACCTTGACAGAGTGGAGATGTTTCTCTGTGTTTACTGGATCAGTGCACAGAGTCTAAAAGCCCCTCCCTCCGTTTGCAGCCATCAGGCAGCTATGCAGATGTTAGACAGTCTTCTACGCTGTTTTTTTATTTATTTCTCACTAGTCTGTTCAAGCACACTGAACCCTCTAGAGTGATTAGTTTTCACTTTTTTTATGTGTGCAAATAAATGAGGTTGTTCTTCTGTAATGCCACAAATTACAGGAAGAGTAAGACTTGTTGTAGGAATATTTTCTCCTGTGACACATTTTTTTTTATCATCTTGAATAAACGCTGCTCTTATCCTGTCTGTAATATATGAGAAAATAAATATATGAATGTTGACTAAAAGCCGAGATGTGGTTCTGTTTGTGCAGCTTTTGTTTTTGTGCTAAGAACTGTGATGAGCCAACGCCAAAGTGACTCTCACTTTAATCCATTTTCACATGCAGGTGCACTTACTGGTGTGTGAGAGCCAGGAGGCTGTCAAGGCTGGTGTATCCTGCTGCTGCCAGAGTGTCTCTGTACCTCTCCAACCCGATGGACTGCAGCCACCCACACACCGACCACTCCGGCACACACACCTCCGGAAGGACCGACACACACACCTCTGAACCCACCCCTGACTCCAGCATGGTGGCTGTGGGTCTGTGAAAACAGGGAGGCAGTGAGAGCAAGTGGGTTGGTGGCGGCAACGTACTGAAATAGGAGTGTGAAATCATAATTGAAGAAGCACTGTGCATGTTAGACTGATTATCTGGGTGAAAGAGTGAAGGTGTGGGTGTGAGTACAGTATGAATGTATGAATTTGGCTTTGTTAAATGACTTTATTAAATGTATGCATTTCTATGTATTTGCATGTGTTCTGGAGGCCTGTATTTACATGTAGAGCATGTACCTGTCCCCTCCTGTGCGGCGCAGAGTGCCAGGGTTACGAATGAGTTTATCCAGCATGTTAAGTATCTGGCTGAAGGTGGGTCTCTCTGCTCGCTCTCTCTCCCAGCAGTCCAGCATCAACTGGTGCAGCACCACAGGACAGTCCATGGGAGCAGGCAGACGGTAGCCCTCTTCGATTGCTTTAATCACCTAAAGGAAGGACAGAGGTATGAGGTAAGGATTTTCAAATGCTAGCAAAAAACTAAAAAATTACAAAACAGGCCTTTTGTAGGGCTCAAAAATAGGCTGAGAAGCCATTGTTTGTCAAAATTCAATGCTGTATGCTAATGGTATGCTAGTATAGTCAATGTCACGGCATATTGCATTTGCAGTTGGTATGAAATAAATCAATGTATGTTCAGTTTTGGACAGAAAATAATAAAGTTTGTGTGCCAATGGACATTAAATTGCCACTTTGATGCACTACTGCCAATTAGAATTCACGAAGAGCAGAAACTTTTTGCTGAAGATTTATGACTTTCATGTTGTTTTCCAGGATCTTTCCAGAGCTGTCTCATCACAGTCTATAATTTGCTTTAATTTTTTGCAGCTGTGAGCAGCTCATCTATTTCCTTTGTACATTATTCTGCGGGACAATACTGTTTATTGGGGTTTTCCAAGAATGACTGTGGGCCACCAGTGTGAACACAACTGAGTCTTCTGACCTTTTTAAGTGTCAGAAAAAACTACAATCGCATAAATAAAGGTTAAACGACAACATTTTATAACTTTTTAAATTATTCTTTGTCTTGAAATTATTTGTGACATAATTCCACAATAGGTTTTGTTTCATTGGCTATGGCTATAACTAAGGCAGTTTATGGGATGTAAACAAGAAGTATAGTATTGCCATGGAGACAGTTAGCTGTGAGCTACAACTTGAGCCCCATTTTTATGCCTATATTTGTTCACAATTTTGCAAATTAGCACCATTAATAGTATGTTGAGTTCTCTCAAGCAGTTCATGTTTGAAATGTACCCATAGATGTACAAACAACCATCAGAATAAGTTTGATACTAAATAAAGCAGTCATTTAAGGACATTTATTCATGATAAACATCAAGTTATGACTCAGAGTATGCAAATACAGGAAAAATGCGCACTGAGGGGTTTCAAATACCTGAACTGCCTACATGAGCTGTGTGTCACGGCTCCTCCTGCAGTTTCAAGTGTCGGTCGTGTTCATAAGCGCAACAAATCAGTTAACTTTGCCTATATGAAAACACTCAAAAATCTGCATTAGTGTGAAATTGGGTCACAGCTAAGTAGTTTTACTTTAGAGATGCTTAAATTATGTTAGAGGAAGTGTTTCCCTTAAACAAATATGATTTTAAAAAGGCAGCTAAGTGTGTACTATTCTCAAAAAAAAACAAACAAATTTAGAGAATGGATTAAGTGTCTACAGAATGGCTCATTAGGAAAGTTTTCTTGGACTACAACAGTGCTGCAGATGAAATCCATCATGTTTGAAAATTTCCATATGCCAGAACGGATCTTTGACCTACTCAAACTTAACAAGCTTTGACAGCAAAGTGATTGCGAGTTTGCTTTGAAATCAGATTTTGTCTCAGATCTCAAAAACTGTTAGAACAATTTAAAGCGTCCCTGAAATCTATAGAGTGTGTGTGCGCTTGGCAAAGGGACAACGCTAAGCAGCAATTGCAGTTTTAATGAAGTCTAAATATTTATCGTCGATAAAAAGTCCTGTGACTGTTGAATAAATTCTTGGCTTGCTGCCCTTCCTGCAGAAGATTTGAAGCAAAATTATCATTTTTCTGAATGGTGCAGAGGTCATAGACACTGATAAAAGCTCAGTACACTCAGGGGACGGTTTATTTTCCTCTCTTAAAGTATCCTCAAGAAGTGGTGCCTTGTTTCATTCATTTCATTTGTTTAAATGGAGTTAATTTTAGTTTGAGGTAAAAATTTTGACTTGTATCAGATTTTTTTTAAAGCACACAAAATATATTGAAAAAAAACTGACGTTGGTCAGAAGTGGATTAACTGTTGTGTAGACAGAAAGGTTGAGTCTTGATACTTTTGGTTATGACAACATTTTAGTCACAGAGCTCTTTGCTTAAATCTGATAGACATGAAAACCAACACAGTGCATGAGAGTGACAACATGAACAACTGAGGTTTAACTGCAAAAACATCATTAGATCTTAACGGCTCACTGCATAGTTTAACCCTCAACTCCCATATGTATGATACAAACACAGTTTTACAAAGCAAAGCAAAACACTTTGGGCAAAGTCACCTTTGATTTTTAGAGTTTTTTGTCTAAACTAGCATGGGAAGAATTAAATGCATGTAATTATTGTATGGAGCCACTGTGACATCACCCACTAGTCTGTGAAGTAGCATTTTGAGGCCTTAAGTTTGACTGCATGACTGTTGCCATCTTGTCTCTTTTGGAGTGAGAGGTGAGCACATTTTGACAAGACTGTGGAGCTGGGGAGCATAACCATTGCTAATTAATGTATCAACAAACGCCTAACAAACATCCAGCAGCTGCTGTCACTCAAAAGCCAGCACATCATGCATAACTCAAAGCTTTAAAGTGACTTAAACAGTTATATAAGAGTCATATAAAAATTCACCCTTCGCTTGTCACTGACCAAAAAAAAAGCTACGGGGAGCAAAACTGTGTTTGGTACCAGACTGTAAACATGTACATTTCTGTTGTAATGTTGGACATTTTACAATGAGGCTCCATGAGTTTTGACACTCTTTTTGAAGCCTGCCTCAAGTGGTCATTTAAGGAACTGCAGTTTTTGGCACTTCATGACAGCTTCATTTTTCAGTCCCTGACGTCGCCACTTGTTGTGAAGTCGTGCTGCTAGCCAGCGCCAGAGTAATCCTTTTTTTTTGGATCTTAATCATTCATTCCTTGAATTCATAATATGATTGTAATGAAGGCATTCCAGTTTTTCGACTTGACATTTACCTTTCAATATAAAAGGTTTTTTAAAATGAGCTTCTGTCTTTTAGGCAACTCATAGGTTAGATGATATAAAAATGACTCACATCTTGGTTGTTCATGTCCCAGTAGGGTCTCTCTCCATATGAAACCACCTCCCACATGACGATACCGTAACTCCACACGTCGCTGGCTGTGGTAAACTTTCTGTAGGCTATGGCCTACGGAGCCGTCCATCTGATGGGGATCTTCCCTCCAGGGGAAAGATAAGTCCCAGTGGCCTCCTGAAACAGTCATTTTGATGAATGAGGAACTCATTTGCATTTTAAAAAAGTCTTACTCTGATCTATATCTATGAAAAGCCTATAGGAAATGTTTGTTTAAAGACAGCTTTTAACAAAAAACACACATCTCTACAGGCTGTGAATGTTTAATTAAAGTGATAAACCAAAATGAATTTGGAATCAAGAGACAAACAAACAGCAGACTGTATGTACATGCTCACATCCAGTTTGAGCGTCTAAATTACTTCTGTGCATGTGTGTGTATGTGTGTCTTACCCTCGTAGTGTAGGCGGCCTCTGGATCGTCCTCCAGAACTCGACTCAGGCCGAAGTCAGACACCTTACA
>JAPZDV010000004.1:9511479-9549530 GCA_029814665.1 Acanthurus lineatus | reverse complement strand
CCCCCCCCCCCCCCCCCCCCCCCCCCCCGCCCCCCCCCCCCCCCCCGCCCCCCCCGTCAGTCACAGTTTTTGACGTCTTCATCAGGCTCAGTCATGACCTTCTAAACCAGGGGTTTAGAAAAGAGGGGGAGTTCCCTCTCCCTTGTGTTTCTCTACTCGTCCCCTTTGCACCCGATGAGGAACCCCCGGCGGGGGGAGGGGCAGCTCTGCATTGACGCCTTCTGCTGTCAGTGGCCCTCTTTCAATCCCTCTTTTGCCCCATTCAACATCTAATCCCTTCTTCCTCTCCAGAGCCTTCGCCTCGCATCCTCTCCATCCTCATTACTCTGTCAAGACTTAAAATGAACTTTTCACTTTTCAGCACTTGAGCTAAATCTACTCTTGTTTAAGTTCAGTTCAACAGGAGTTAGGAGGAAGTGCATTAGAAAATGCATTAGGAAAGCAAAAACATAACGCAGACAAGACACTAACACAAAGGCTAACTGCGGTTGTTAATCGGGACTTTTAAAACAGCACATATATGTTAAGTAAAAAATAACCTAACTATGTCATACATAAAGCTTTTGTGTAACAGGTATATAAAACAAACCAGGCTGAATCAACCATCTACTTCTCTGAATTAGCTCCTATTATTAAGTTTTACAGTTTTTTTCCTAAGAGGATCTAGGTATTCCTTGTTTTAGTTTTAAATATTTCATGGATAAAATTAAAAAACACAGATTGCCACTTTTAAGAAAAACATGTACTCTTGCTATAGGCCAAAATAATCTTCAAACAGCTAAGAATCTCACTTATTAACATGTTATATCATATTTTTTAATAGAAAAAACAAAAAGCAAAGTGCAGAAACAACAAGTTGATGTAATGGGGGGTTGTGTGTGGGACTATTTCTTCAGTTCTCCTTTTTTTTGCATTGTCAGTTTGAACCAAGCTGATTTCACAGATTTCTTTGTCCAAGCTTTACTCACTGAGTCTCTGTATATCTGACTTTGCCTCTGTCCGTTATGCTGACTGAGTGAAGACACGCGAGTCTACAGGATCTAGTGATGGGAAGAGAGACGGGTCATCTAAATCTCCTGTCAAATCTATCTCCATCTCCCTCCAACCCGGCCCGGCCCTCCCCTTCTCTTTCTCTCTGTGAATTTCAAACTTAAAATGGGAGAAGCGTTAAGGCGTTTATCCAATACTGCAGGGTCAGAGTTTTTTCGCTGAGCTGCATTCGGTATTCATCCGGACTTTGATGGATTTCCACTGAGGCAGCTGAGCCCGGCCAACACTGCTGACAGGCGGCAGGAGAGGGGAGACGGAGAAGGGAGCAGCAGACAGATAGATGGCACTTCACATCTGCTGGAGGTTCAGCAGAGTCAAGGGTCTCTCCTAAATCTAGTTGAGGAGAAACATCTTTCAGGCCTCAGGGTCCACCCTGCAGACCTCCTCCTCTTTTCACAAAGAACAAATGGGGCAAGCAGGGTGGAGGTTTTAGAGAACATTTGTCACATAGAGAATTTTGGCTACTGCGCCTCTAATTGCAAAGTGAAAAAAAAGTCAAGTCTTTTTTTCCTCTTTATCACCAACTGGCACCAACTGCATCCCTCTCTTTATGTCCATCTCCCGGTCTTTCTCTCTTTCAGCGTCTCTTCTCTTCTCTTTGAATTATGAGTCTGTTTGTTATACAATTAGCCTGCTGGGATAGGCTTCATAAATAAAACTGAGGGAGCAGATCAGTGAGTCGCTCTCCCTTTTCTCTACGGGTCTCTGTCCATCTGCATGTGGCGGTGTGTTTGTGTATGTGTGTGTGAGGGAACATGTTGTGTGTCTGTTGTATATACGCCTGAATGGGGGGGGAGGACTGAGGCCATGTTGTTAAAAGTGTCTCAACCAAGTCTGTCGTTCCTGCTTCACCCCACTTTCTCATACAAACACACACTTTTAGTAGTCTTCACTATCACAACAGTCACTTGTGAACAATTACACGTCATCATAGCCACATGAATGTTGATGAGAGGTGTGAACAGCTTGCATATTTGTTACTGTTAAGTTCAGACCAGATTTGTAAGTGATAGAAAGACAATTTTGTCCAGATGGCTGTTCTTAAGTCAGCACACATCACACTAAGACCTGTAAGCTGATACTGCACAACATAAAAAAAAAAGTTTACATCTTGGATTTAATAAACAGAAAAAGATAAAAAAACAACTAAAAAAAGACATTGGATAAACTGATTGAGGACATTAAAGCTTTACGACCTGGTGAAGTATTCGTGCTTGGTGGTATAATGTGATT
The DNA here is from genome assembly GCA_029814665.1 of Acanthurus lineatus. NCBI lineage: Eukaryota > Metazoa > Chordata > Actinopteri > Acanthuriformes > Acanthuridae > Acanthurus > Acanthurus lineatus. Next base: position 9,547,247 of record JAPZDV010000004.1, on the reverse strand, counting down.
CCTGACAGTTATTTGCCATTAATTTTGAAAGAGCTGCAAGTATTGACTCAACAACAGAATGCCCTCAACTCTTTGACTGAAAATTTAATGACTGTTTCTGCTATTTCCTACAAACAGCATGAGTTAATATTTGTAAGTAATAGTTTGATTGGGAAATACTCTTATTTGCTTTCTCGAAAGAGAATTAGATGAGTGGATCAATAATATTTTCATGACTCTTGAAAATGAAACTGCAGTTAAGTGAGAGAGTCAGTGAGTCTTAGCACAGAGACTGGAGGCAGGTGGACACAGCTCGCTCTGTATAAAAGTTACAAAATTCACCCACCAGCTCACTAATTAATGTCTGATTTGGTTAATCCATACAAAAACGCAGTGCATAAACAGCATTATGGTTTTGCGGAGGTGTGTCAGACTCTTTCTTGATCAGGTACAGCTACTCTCTTGAGTTTTGTTATCACTGCGAGGTTGCCAGGCAACCAGTGGAGCATCCATTAAATATAACATGTTAATTAAAGAGCTTCAGAGGTGCTGGTAGGTGGATTTCGTTACCTTTGGACACAGACAAGCCAGCTGTTTGCCCTTGTTTCAAGTCTGTGTGCCATGCTAAGTTATCTATCTTTGGCTACAAGTTCATATTAACCTGCAAGGTAAGACTGTGGCATCAATTTTCTCATCTAAATTTTGGCAAGAAAGGAGATAAGTGTGTTTTCCAGCATAGGACATATCATGTCTGCCACCAAAAATCCAAATGCTGATTCCCTTCAAATGCAGGTTTAAGGTTTTGCAGTAAAATATATAAACACAGCTTAAACTGGACATTAACAAAGTGTATATTTTTACTGCAACTTTGATGGGCCGCAGTTTCTAACAGTTTTGTATTGCCAACCTACCTCAAAATTACATTTGCCCAGAAAAAAACATCTAATACAACTCAGTATAATCATGTAAAAGGAGGGGAAAAAAACTGCTAAATTTGTTGTGGTGGAACATACTGCATGGTCAAACTATCATGAGTATTCCCTTTAAGATGACAATAATTCTAAATATATTCCTCAAAACTAGTTTAAAAAATCAACTGAATAATGAAACAGGTGCTGATTACTACACAAAGCAAATCCCTACTGGTGTTTTCCATCATTAGTGAATAGCTTGTGAGCTGGAGCACTTATTACTCACAGGCACATGAGACTCAGAAGTGTTACCATAAGGGAAGCAGAGAACTTATAGCCTGAGTCCAGTACAGATGAGTCAGACCATCACAACAACAAGCAACAAGATATTATCATACAAGGGCTTTGCTGCATGCGGCTTTGCTTACCTTTACATGTGCCACTCCTCTCCTGATATCCCGGGTTACAGAGACATCCACCAATAGGGACCAACCACTCTCCATCAGCACCACAGTACATTTTAGGCTCCTCTCTTTCCTCTGATTGGTTGACGCAAGATCCCCTGACCTCAACTAAAGAAGACGTATCAGCTCCAGTAACCGTGTCAGGAAAAGTTGCCAGGTTGCGGACCGTGAGCGGGCAGGTTTTGTAGAAAACTCTGACAGAAACCAGAGCGATGCATGCACCAACATCCTGAAAGGCCAAGTAGAAACCCTTCCGGGTCGTGACTTTTACGTCTCGCACCTCAGTGTTCAGTTTCATGATGCGGTCACCGACGTCCACCTGGATGGAAAGACAATGGCTTTGCATTAATGAAATGTGCGGTAAACTGTATCAGCCCTTATTAATTCAATTTGCTTGTTCAACCTAAAGTGAGTGCTGCTATTGAACCGAGGCTTCACATTTTCAGCATTTGGCTTTCATCCACAATGACTCCTATTGATTGCAAAGGTAAAATAAGCTGCAATGCCAGAGGTAATTTCAATTTTAGTATGACTAAGCAAAAGCCATCTGACAACATTCCTGGGACAGGAACAGAATAGACATCTAAGACAAAAGTGCTTGTAAAACAAACAAAAAAAATCAGAGGTAAGTGCTGCAGAGGGGTTTATTTTCAAGATAAGAGCAAATAAAAATGAGGGGAGGAGGGAGAATAAAGAACTCAGAGCCTGACTCAGTTGTTTAGTGTTACCTGGGTGAAGCTCTCATCTGCTGCCACTGTGTCCACCTTAATGAAGCTGCTCTCTTTGATGTAGCTCTCTCTGTCTTCGTTTGATTCGTGGTAGTACAGATTGAATGTATCCTACAAGACAAAAGGGACAGCAAAAAAGTCAGACTGAGGCGTCTATTTATCATCATCAGCGCTCATCTTTTCTCTTAATATGATAATGAGTCAAAGGGGGGTTTTTGCTTGAATAACCAGCAGCTGTAATATATAATAAAGCTCCATTAGCATCACTCTTTCCATTATCTACTTAGTATAGAAGTTAAAAAAGTTAGGCTTTCATCAGAGAACCTTGTTGTCATATGATTTTGTTAAAACTTTATCTTGCCCCTAGACTGTACAACCACCATTATGCCCTGTCAAAACATCACATGCGTGTTTTCTTGTACCTTGCATGTGCCGGTGACCCCTGGCAGGCTGTTACAGTCTCTCAGGGTGAACTTGACCTCAACGTAGACCCGCTGAGCGCCTGACCGAGGGATCCAGTCCGTCCTCAGCCAGTTGTTTTGATTTGGTTCTAAGACGTTGCACACCTGGTATGTTCTGATGGGAATGTTCTTCTCATCCATTATACTCACCTCTTCCCACTGCAAATACAGATGCATGCAACTGCATTAGTACACTTGAGAGGGCGTCCTTTGGTTACTGTGTATACTTTTCATTACAGGCCACCACTTTAGCATATGTACCATAATTGTTTCCAGGCTTCTACTGGTTTCCATTAATGTCAACAGTAATAAAATCAATATGCAGATACTTAAAAGTTCATTAAACTGGATGTTTCATCAAAGCAATCATTCATTAGTGAAGACTGATTGCCAAAGTTTATAAATTGTTGTGGAGCAGTAAAGAGCAGGTCAAACACTTGCCTTATTTAATAAACCTAAATGTTTTTCAGTGATGTTGTCAGAAAATGAAACCTGGGAAACAAACAATATGCACAATTTTGCGAAAAAAGACAGGGTGAATGTAGAAAGCTCTTATATGTGAAATGCTGCTGACTCTTAATGTCAGAGTTTCTGCAAAGTATTTGAATGCACCGGCAAGGGTTTTCCCTTGTAATCTGATAATAAAAAAAATTTGACTGACATGAGCTGTGACACTGTTTACAAAAAAAGATTAAACTTTTCAAGCAAAGGCAGCCCCTGGTAGTTGCAAATTACATTATTTTAACAAAATACAGGTGGCTACATGTTTGCTGTGATTAATACAGAACTGTCAAAGTCTTTCACACTTAATTTTGCAAATTGAAATGGCATAAAATAAAACCAATGGCAAAGCAAGAAGTTTAACTCTGAACTTTATCAAACTCTTGTCTCAAGCTCTGGTGAATACAAGCTTTAGCACAGAACCACCCTTATATAAACTATGTCTAGAAAAACATGCTTATTTTGTTTATTCTATGCATTTGAGGAAATGTTCATCCTCGTAAATATAAAAAAATCAAGATTAAATACATTTCAGATGGTGCCTCCTCTCCTCTTATTCACTGCTGTCATTTAAAAGCTCGCAGGCTGACATTCATTCTTGCATCAATATTCTGCAGTGGACAGTGGTTCAGATTTGTTGCTACTCCAAGGTTTTTACAGGCACATTTCCATACAATTGAAGCTGGCTCAACCTTCACTGCACCATCTATCTCAATAGATTCGACTATTTGCCTTGTACTGTGACCCTTCAAATGACCGCTGAGCCTCCCAACTCCAAATTGGCTTTTTATTGCCACTGAATAATAATCTGCTCTAGTGAGAGCTGTATACACACTAAATACACCGTGTCGAAAGAGTGAAAAAGAGAGGGAGAGTCAGAGAGTGTCAGAATGTGAGTGTGTGTTGGGGGGAGTCTGTGTGTGAGTGTGTATCTAATTGAGCATGATCAATATGTCATCAAGGAAGATCTTATTGGCCAATGTTGACTTGTTGCAGAAATATTGATAAATGTTTATTGGTGTTGATGATGTCGATAGGAAACTGCAATGCAACTAAAGTTAAAGTTCACAGGCCTAATTTTCATATATTTTTAAAAATTTTATCCATTTCTTAATTAATTTCTGTGCACTGTTTTTTTTTTTAAATTCACATTATTGTTTTTTTATTATTATTTTTGAGGTTTAATGCAGAAAATTACCATTCAAATGACATTTTTGGCATTAAGGTTAATGTTTAAATATGGACCGACAGGTTTTGCTTATTCTCAAATATAAACATCAGTACCAGCCACAAAAATCCAACAGTGGTCTGATTTTTTAGTCCGTGCACTCCTTTCTGTACAGTATGAGAATATAAGAGCGAGTACGCATGAGCGAGAGCATGAGCACATGGTCACGTCTTTGTGTTTGTGTGATGTTCTACGCTATGTGTTCGTCTTTGCAGGGTGTGCGTGTATTGAAGGAAAGAGCTGTAAAAAAAAAAAAAAAGAAGCTGTCATGGGGTATGATGCCTCCTTGTCTAGTCTCTTTAAGAGTCTTTGTCAGCAGACAGAAATCACAGCTGTCAGAGTAAAAAAAAAAAGCTTTGCACTTGCCCCAGCCATACAGAGATGTTGTTTTGTGTGTGTTTGTATGTGTGTGTGCGTGTGTTTGTATCTGATGCGGAAGGTGGGGGGTGCCTGTAATCAAAAGCTCAGTGCGTGCAGACCAGGACCCCGTCAATCAAGCAGCATGTGAAAGAATGAGAGCAGGGTGACAGAAGAAATAAAGAGTCAAGTTCACCAATAACTCTTAAACCAACAAAGAGGTGAGAAAGACACTGAGCAAAAAGGAGAAAGAGAGAGAGAGAGAGAGTGAAAGAGAAAGAGTGTAAGAGGAAGGGAACATACATGTCAGATCACAATGTACTAACAACAAAAAGTACAAAAAGATGAGAGGATATCATACAAAATAGATATTTCCAGGATTCATTTTGGCAACTGCATGGTAGTAAAAATTCCTTAAAAATGACACCCACCACCAAGCTGGTTTATGCCTTCTCATGTGCCAAACACGACGCCAGCAATCTCATATTAGCACTTAGGCTTGGTGAACAACAGCACATTTCAAAATCTGTGGGATGATTCTTTACAGTTTCCAGATCAAGTGTGTGCTAGTGTGTGTGTGTGTGTGTATGATGGACTGAGTGTGTTTTCTAAAGAGAGAACAGGTTGTAAACTGTATCTGTAAAATTAAAAAAAAAGAAAAAATAAGAAGAAGAGCTCCCACTCACCCCTCCCTCTGAAGGACTGGCTGCCCATTTCAGCTCTCCTGGCACTGTCCTGGTATCCAGCAGGGTCACTAAAATGCACACACACACACACACACATATACAAACACACACACACAGAAATGCAGATGGTTAAAGGCCAAACAGCCTACAGTGCTTCAATAAATTAAATAAATAAAATCTTCAGGAGTGAGAAATGCGTTACGTTTTACACTTGGAAGACTGAAGGGCATACCAACAAGCTAAATAATTGACCTTTGACCCAGGGAAATAAACGGAATTAGCAGGATGTTTGTCTTACTTTATTTACTTTTGTCATCACCATTACATAATATCAGATAAAGAATTTATATAGATTCAAATTATTGCATCCATTTGACGGTGTCTGCCTCTATTTATGCATCCAGAATCAACACAGAAGTAGGACTTTTGAGGTTTTACTAATCACGAATAGAAGATAAGACACATTAAATTGTACACTGCAAAGTGCGCTTCAGTGTCCATGTTATGAGGAAATATCCAAGAAACAAAAGATTGTCGTGACAGCTGCGGAAACAGAGAACATGCAGCTGAACTCTAAAAAGCCACAACTCCGCTGAAAACCACGAGGTTAAAAAAAAAAAAACAATAACTGAATTTTTTTTCTCCAAATCCAACTTTTTAGCTTTTTAAGTTTCATGCACAGTCGCTCTGCTCTTTAACATCCTCGGACGCGCACGGAGCGCACGCAGCACTGTCTCCCAGCGTGCAGGAGCGGAAAAACCGAGTGTGTCACACAGCTCAGACGATTCCCTCCGTACTCACCTTCGTTGGGTGGATAAATCCTCGTTCTCGAACTTGAAACTAGTGTTAATATGCAGATGAAGGTAGAAAATATTCGCTGTAAATTCGAAGCCATGTGTGCCGCGTGAAAGCGTGTGTGTTCCTCGTTGGCTCCGCGCGCTGGTTGAAGCGTCTCCATCCCGGTGGGAAAAGTGTGTGTGAATGAACCCAAGTGTGAAAGCGAGTTGGATGCAGCAGCGGATACTGGGGCGGTCTCTACTCAGATGCTTCCCTTAATGGTAATTCAAATGACATGAGCCAAATGACATACAGTACTGTGGATCACATCAGCGCCAATGCATCATCTCTACTGTCTACTTATCTATGATAAGAGGAAAGGGACCACACTGAAAGGCTCTTAGAAATTGTGGATACAATTGGTAGGGAAATTTGCAGGATCTAGGTATTAAAACTGGGGCAATGGGAAGTAACAGCAAATTTTCCAGCACATGAACTGACTGTAATAACTTAAAATTAATGACATAATGGTGACATTTTAATTTCAAGTTTTCCTCGGTCCACTCAGGAGCCCTCTATTCAACCACTTATCTTTGATACACAATGGAGAACAAAGTTAACAAATTCACAACTCCTTTGGTTTGTCGGTGTCGCACGTCAGAATGTGACATTTAGCAGCGATAACCCTGTGTGGTGCCAGAAGGCGCGGGGTCATCAAACGTTACATCATCACGTTTTGGTGTTTATGAATCGCGGCAGCCTGTCACACGAATAACAAAACATGAGCGTGTCACAGTTTCACGATAAAGAGCTGAACTGCCTCAATTTGGTTTCCTTCATGGCAACTGAAGCCGATGAAAGCTCTTTGTCCTGAGGAGCACAACACTGAAGAGTGTGACTACAGCGCCACCTGTTGATGGCTGATAGGGAGGGAGGAGAAACAAAATAAATGCTCAGGGATTTGAGGAGGCTGTTGGATATTTTAAGGCGAATAAAATGATGATTTGGGGCTTTAAACAACCCCTACTATCTGTCAACTACAAATTTATCGTTTTTATCGATAAACCCACACAAGTATGGATGTAATAAACAAACAGGTGCAGGCTAATGCTTTCACAAAAAGGCAGTTATAAAGAAAAAGACATATGACTATGGCCCCTTGTAAAAGCTTGTTGGAGCAAACAAAGAGCAGGCCCATGACCCATCCTCCTACACTCTCCCTTCTCTCAAAGACTCTTGTGAACAATTGCTCTCTGCAGAGACACGGCTTGAAGAAGTAAATATTTTTATTTACATTGATCCAGTGGGGTTTTCCTCTGTTTTGTTGTACATTTGAAGCACAAAGGGTGAAACAGAGACGTGCTCCACTTTCCTCAGCCTTGTTAAACATGTACAGAGGCAAGCTCTCATAACCTCTGCTAAAATAAACGAACAAACAGCACCCAATAGCAGGTGTTTGGCTGATTTCAAGTGGAGTGCTTTAAACAGGGAACTGTATGTCTGTGTGCCTGCATTTGCATGTATGTGCTTGTGTGGGTCCCCATCTCAGTCGGTCTCCATCTCGCTTTGTCTCTCCATAGTTGCTACGCCGAAACCATCTCGATCCCCTGTAAGGCATCATAATGGGCCCAGGAAGAGCATCTGGCGCTTTGAGACGCCAAAAGCGATCTCTCCGCTTCAGCCTGCCACTCTTACCCCATCAACCATAATACCGTTTTCACGTTTCATTCTCCCACAGCGCCACGACAGACTGCGCAATCACAAAGACCCAATTAGCCAAGACGGGATCATGATTTCGGTTTGGAACCAACGGGCCAATCGCATCGGGCAGCGTGCGGCGAGGGCCTATGAGGCATCGGCGCAGGTGGGTGGAACATGGCAGTGGGGCGGAGGTGACACAGTGACACGGATGGAGAACGCTCCGTTGTCTCTGGTCATTTGTGTCACCGTAGTTTTGATTGATGACCGTTGGGACGTTTTTCCCACTCTCCCCTGAGATTCCCAGCTCACTGGAGGGGGTTTCCACCACCGGCCCCCAGCTTCAAACCCCTACTTTAAGTTTGGCCCCTAGCCCTACGCCACACAAACACACAGAGAAACACACACACAGAAAAACACACTCACACACTTACTTTTTGTTTCATTTGGGGCCCCAGATGGCTGCTGCCCACACATCTGTATTGTAAAGCACTAAATATAGATCCTGTGTCTGTTTTCATTTGTATGTGCTCACATGTGAACCTGCCTTCATACACATCCACTATCTCCAAGTTTCTAATAATGGTGAAGAGAACAGAAAGGACAGGAAGAAATGAAGCAAAGTACATACGAAGTAGCCAAATGTAAACGCTTGAATGTGTGAGAGAGTGTAAAGAGAAAAGCCCGAGGGACGGTAGGTGTGTGGGCGGCTGAGAGAGATGAACAAAAGAAGCAGAGAAGAGAGATGAGGAGCAGCGCGCTGCCAGTGAGGATTTGATTGGGTGGGTGGGTGGCGATGGTGAAGATGGGGGGACGTTGGTGTTGAAAAAGGATCTTCCCTCAAAGCCTCACTAAGATATTCCTGGAGCGAGTTGGGGTTTCATTTGGCTTGCAGTCCTAAACAGAGTGCTTACATCCTACTGGGAGCTGAAACCATTTAATATTCATACAACTAGATTGATATTCCCTGGGTTATATGAAAGATAATAATCAGATTTTCTAAGTGTGTTCAGTGTGAGTGTGTGTGGTTGAACTCCCTGGGTTAACAAAGTGTCATTAGCATGTCCAAAGCATTACGTTAGTACCCAGTTCTCTGCATAACAGCTGCTAGTCTGGCAAATTACTCAGTTTATGTGTGCATGTGTGTGGATGCGTGTCTGTGTTTATGCCCATGTGTGTTCACTACAAACAAAGAAAAAAGCAGACAGACGGTTTCATCAAAAACACCAAAACACCAAAAGTGTGTGTGTGTGTGTGTGTGCGTGTTGTATCATGTGCTCACTTTGATGATTGAGGAAATCTCCATCAGCATCTTGCTTTTGGAGCGTATATGTGTGTTTGTGTACGTGGAATGTGTTTGTGTGTGATTGCATAAACACGGTGTCAGAGTGATGAGATGTTCTCTACATCCATCTGTTCTGCTGGCATTTACATTTTTCAGAGGGCGACAATAGATGAGAGCTGGAAAAAAGAGAGAGAGAGCACAAGAAGGACAGAGATAAACAGATGAGTGAAGAGATTTTACAATAAAGTTTGTTTTGGTTTTTTCTGTCAAAAGAGCAAAAAAAAATCCCACTCTGGGGTCACATGTGGAGCCTAGAGGCTTCATCCTGATATCATCTTTTAACATGTGTGAAGGTTTCTGAGTGTCTGTGAGAGGATGTGTGAAAGCAAAGCAGCAGTGTGTCTTCCTGGGGATGTGGTTACAAGAGTGTGCGTGTGTGTCTTCTTGGACGTATGTAGTGTGTGCTCAAGAAACAAGAAAGAAAATATCATTGTTCTGTTCCTCCTTATCTGCTGTCTCGGTGGAGAGCCTGTGCTGTTTCCCCCCTGAGCGATGTGACCCGGCTGTGATACCACACACCCTAGTCTCAGCAGATAACAGACCACCCTAAAAATACTCGTCTTTCTACCATTCTACCACTCATCTCTTCTGTTCTCCTCACCTCTTCTGGCTCACTGTATCCTCTGGAGTCCCCCTGGCCAGGAGTGAGCTCTGCCAGACAAAAATACCTCCGGGCTCTTCCTAATGTCACAGAGGTCCTTAAATTCTATATTTTCCCTTCTTCTCGTCTTTTACTACTCATTCTATTGGAGGCCACAGATGTTACAGTGTCTGCTTGAACAGCACAAGTTCAACTCAGACTGTTACATCACAAGTTTTCTTATAATTTTCCACAATAATTCCTCATCCCCCCCGCAGCTACTTCAGTCACCCACACTCTGGACACACAGGGCAGATGGGATGTAGGAGGAGACGGTGAGGACAAAATCTGCTGGGCTCACATAATTATACATCAAGTAATTTGCCCTAGCTTCTCAATAAAATATCCAAGAGTGCATTGTTTTCTGTGCCTCACAGGTTTGACGGTCTGGAACGATGCTAATTATGATAAACTAGGCTTTAGTTTTTTTTTTTTTTTGAAGATCATGCTTTGAGAGCTTTCTCATCTCTCTGCTGCCTCCCTCACTGCCTAAACCCTCCTCTGTTGCTGAGTGCTTTTTAAGGATGCTGATGATGACCCTTTTTGTAGTTTTGAGGAAGTTTCTTGATCATTTTAAACACTTTTAATCCCGGCTCCTGTGCCACTTTTGCTGTCAGGGTTACAAAGCTGCCGTTTTTTTGTTCTTGTGTGCCTGTGTGTGTGTGTGTGTGTGTGTGTGTGTGTGTGTATGTGTGTGTGTTCACATCCTTGCCTTTCTTTTGGCTCAAACCCACGCAGGTGACCAGAGGGGGCCTCGCGTGGGTGGACAGCTCAATGGCGACCCCCTCTCTTTACCCTCGCCCTCCCTGCTCTCCCCTCCTCTTCCCTTTTTCCTGGCCCTCCGTCCACCAGTTGGAGTCCAAAGTAAGGAGGGAGAGAGGGAGCCCATGAGGAGAAAAGGTCCGTTTCACATCTGCCCTCAAGAAAACACGCTGGCCAAAATTTCAGATGGCACGTTTTCCTTTGATCATGTAAAAGAAACTTTAAGGTTAGAGACAAAGCATGAAGGCGCGAGGAGGAGATACCGAGTTGTTTAATGGATTAAAGAGTAAACAGAACATTAATCAATGAAGATAGACTTTTTTGAATTCTTTTTTAATAACAATGAGAAGAATGATTAGGTTTAATGTTAAAACAGTTGCTAGTTGTGAAGAACTGACAAAGAATTATCACTAACTCTGCGTGTCACCCACAACTCTAGAAAGTGTTTTGACTGAATGCCAATGAGGCTGTGTTTCTGCTGAATGCGTGATAAGCATGGGTTCGCTAACACGTTAGCCAGTCAGGTTGATAACATGATTATTTTGTCAGTGTTGTGTTCACAGCGTGTTATACTGCTCAGTGACAAAAAAAACCCAAAAAAGTTTTTTTCTTGACATGGCTTTATGGATGTCTCTTCTTCAAATCATTCTAAGCTGAATATCTGAGGAAAATGGCTTACATCTTAAAATTTGGTTACTTGCCGTATACATTTTTTGGTATTTCAGACTTAATCATTTTGGGCTGCAACTAATGAGTGGTTTCATCATTGGTGTATCTGCCAATTATTTTCAAAGATGACATTTTAAAATTGCTGGGATCAACAGCTCAAGAAATATTCAGTTCTCACTGGTATAAAACAGAGAAAAACAGCAAGGTTTCATATAAACAAAGTTGGAACTGTATTTTTGGCATTAGGCTTAAAACATTGCATAAATTGTTGATAGATTATCAAAATTATTTCTTATTTATTATCTGTGTATTGACTAATCAAGTATACAATGAATTGTTTCATCTCTGAAGTGACAAAAAAGTCAATTTATGAATTATGAGAATAATCATTTAAAGCAGGGATGTAACCTCACTAAGTGTGTTTTTTTGTGTTTCTTTGAAGAAGTTAGGATGAAGATAAAACACTGTGTTTTATGTGTTATAGAGGATTATTACAGATAATGATGGACAATTGTTCAGTTTATCACATAACCTTTCCCTCCATCATCAGTCTGAGCAGGTCACAGAAACATATGCACAAACACACAGAGACAGGACTGATTGAAAAATCAGTGTACAAATTGCCCCTAAATGTGTGAAAACTGTGTCACACACTGTGTTTATGACATGATATGTCTTGAACAGTATTCGCCGGGGGGGAGAATGTTTATGTCCAATTGTTCAATTCAATGCTGCTGCCAAATGACTTTAATGTATACAAGTGTTGACACAATCTTATTCCACAGTTTAAGATACAAAAAAACTCCATTTGCATTCAACATCAATGTCTTTTTTTGTTATGACAGATTTTCAGATTGTGTGGGACATTCACTTAACATCTATTTTTATGTCTTTCTTGACACCCATCAGTGGCCCATACCAACAGTGCCTCCCCATGGGTGAAGGTAGCAAAAGCTGCTGTTAAACACCCCTAACTGTGGCATGAGTTTTTGTGATGTGCTAATTTAAGATGTGTGGGCCTGGCTGCCAAGTGGGAGGACAGAGGAGGTTTCAAGGAGGGCGCAAGTCGGGCAAGTCCTCACAAGAACATAATGAGTCAAGATCTCTGAAACTGTCAGGAAATGACAAAGCTCAGAACCATCAAAACTAAATTATGCTTCCTGGTTCAGACAAAGTGATGTCTAGTCTGTAACAGCCAGAAACAAACCCAAAGTGTAACCATATAAACTAAATATCAATAAAATGTTAACATAAATGTTTTTAACTGACTAAAATCTATCAGCACAGACAAATAAAACAGCTATTTATTTGTTTATGTTTTTTACAGTTAATCATATGTGAATTCATTCATATGTAAATAACAGAAACACAAAGCAGGAGTTGTTTGTCATTACAGGTGATTGTTTTACTTTCTAATTAATTCTAGTGGATTCCTGTAAATTTAAAGATTCATTCATCTTAATGAGAAATGTCACTATAAAGCTGAGTCATTTCAGTTAATGTCTGGGGGCACAGAAGATGAAAAATCAACTGCCATACACACACCTATTAATCATAACTAAAGCTGGTGTGGTAGGAGTCGTTCTACCGGTAGCACGGCTTCTAAGCTCTGACAGAAATCCTATGTGTTTCTGATGTCCCTTTAAACAAGACACACTAATTCCCATCAGTTATTGTGGCCCTAAACTAAAGATGGCCTTCACACTTTCAATTTACATGTGAAATACGTGACAAAAAAAGATTTTTAATTGAGTTTAATTGAATTATTCTAAAGATGCAACTACATGTGCATACTGTATGTAGTGTAAATGTAAATGATATAACAGAAAATCTGTGGTGACTGCACAGCTTTTAATTTGTTTGAGTCATGAATGATTCTCTCACAGTGTTTAACTGTGTTAATTTTACAACTGGCCATTTATAGCGTATAGTTTGAGAGATTCTATAGGATGTTTACAACTTGAAGATGTTGCATTTATCTAGGCCAGCTGAGCTAGATTTGGAGTTGTCAGCTTTCCACAGTCTAAATGGGTCACACCTACAAAGAGGGGGGTTTCTGACAAGCCCTCAAACTCCATCATGTCTCACCACAAAAAAAAAAAAGATTGCTGATTGTGTGAAATATCCTGGCCCCAGCCTTAAAATACAAATTATGACAACGGCTATTACTGTCACTTCTGTCGGCAATATAAAATATATTAAGTAAGATAAAGGCAGTATTATGTGCAAAAAATTTTGGAGTAAAACATATGATGTGAATGCATGAAAAGCTTAACATACAGCAATATAATGTAGCTTTGGAGAAATCGAAATGAAGTGACGATTGTGTGATAATTAGAATCGTGCTGTGCTGTATATAAAGAACTTCTCAGCATGATTATTAACCCAGAAAGAATAAAAATAGACGAAAGTCCAAGGAGACAGTTTGCATACGTGCACCAGTTTCACCATAATAATCTCACGGGCCCACACGCCCGCATCAACCAATACAGGTGTTGCATAATGGCACAGCAGAGGCTTAATTTGTGATCATAGTGCACCGTTTGCAACTTTTGCTGCCATGATGCAATAGCGGGCTTCCTGTCCCCAATTTATGAGCCACAGGTTGTGAAAAAAAAAGTGTATATGTATTATATATATGCAGAGGTTATGCATTCAGTAATTGCTCGGCTCATTCCTCGCACCGTCAACATGGCTCCCAGAGGTGTGATTTCAATGACATGCGTTTTCCTCTGCCTCATACTGGGCCTGCTGATTCCAGCTCCAGCTGCCCGTAAGTTTATTTCATCTTACTTGACAGCTCATCATTCAGATTAAAAATCTGTAGATATTATATTTGGACTCTGAATTGATCAGTTAATCATGTGAGTGTGTTTGTGTGTGCAGTTGGTGGTAGATCCTGTTGTACAAGATACAGTAGGAAGCCAATACCTTTCCAGCGTATAAGAGGCTACAGAGAACAAACCCTGATGGAGAACTGTCGCATCCCGGCAATCATGTAAGACTCTTTGCCCCAAAAACCATCACAACTCTAATCCTGCCAGCCCATATCCATTTATCTAATTATGATAGCAGAATTTATGATCATAAATTGTATATTAAACCTTTAAAAGAGGGTTAATTAACAGTGATGGATTCTATTGATTGGATTTATTTAAAAAATAACCCAAAGACACAAAATAATTTGCACACAAGCTGTATAGTTTTTAATTTGATAAAAAAAGCACTTACAACATGGAGCTGGATATTAAGCTTAAACATCCTTTCTGAGTATGGATCAAAATATGTCTAATAGTATAAAGAACTGAAAGAAGGGACAGAATACTTGCTCGAATAGTAAGTCTTGTTTACTTTACTTGTTTTTGATGTTGGTACCTGAATTCAGGTACTAGATCAGCACCATTATCAAACAATATCCTTTACCTTACAGCGCAGTCAAAAAAAAAGAAGATAGGACTCTATGTCTTAAACAAAAATAAGCAGAACGGAATGATTTTTTAATCCTATTTTGACACATTACTCAAAATAAATTTCTTTCTTTTTTTTTACACCATTAACTTCATTCATTTTTGCAAAAAATATGCCTTTTCTGAATTTAATGCCAGAGACATGTTTCAAACAACAAGCAAGGATGAAATATGGTTCATGACTTTGTGAAACACATGATTATTTCATTTGGCTCAGAAACACTGAAATTAACAGGTCGTCAGTATTCACATTTATTTGCAATGACTGCATTCTGCTTATACTGAAGCTCTGCACAGTGACACAACTTTTTGGAATCAGTGTTGTACAAGACACTAAACTAAACTAAATGTGTCTCACAATTTCAGTTTCTACACAGTTAAGAAGCTTGAGGTATGTGCAACCAGGGAGGATGAGTGGGTGAGGAAAAATCTGGAATCACTCAGGTAAGAGACTCCTTCTTAATTTTAAATATTACTACATTCAGTTCAGACATGGATTTTTCAAACAGGGCCAAGTTGTGTTTGTGAACAGGGTTTTCTTTTTGTTTTGAGGGTAATGTAAGTCAAAACTTCTCTTTCCTTTATAGTTTAAAACTGAAGACGATGTCCAAGACCAGCTCTGCTCCAGGTGAAACCCCAACGAGGAGGGGAGGGCATGATGGAAGTGGATCTTTCTTCAGAGCTCCAGGAACTTTCCAAAACAGCACTGAAAGTATCATTTAGCAAAAAAACAGGTTTTGGCCTTGTAGAGATTTCGAACCCAAAAGATTTGGAAAAATTGAGCCTGTTGTAATCAAGTCATGCTGGCATTATTTTCTCTGAAAAAAGTAATAAAATGCAAACTGCTATTACTTGCTTAAATATATGCAGCCTCTGCCCTAATACTTCTTTAATCAAGTTGTACAGGAAACAGAG
The DNA here is from genome assembly GCA_029814665.1 of Acanthurus lineatus. Lineage (NCBI taxonomy): Eukaryota > Metazoa > Chordata > Actinopteri > Acanthuriformes > Acanthuridae > Acanthurus > Acanthurus lineatus. The sequence goes on along the minus strand of JAPZDV010000004.1, from coordinate 9,531,659 downwards.
AAGAACAGCTTTGAGACTACTGATGTAGACCTTGTGCTTAGCCACTTACTAAATGTTTAAGCAAACATTTACCTTTTTTAAAATCATAATTTTGTGATTATGGTGTTTTATTTCCTACAGCGAATCACCTGTTTAATCAAGTTAATGTGCTAAAATATGCCTCGAGCAATTCTTATAAACCAATAAAGTTATTTTGCAGTACTCGAGCATTGCTTCACATTTATTTTTCCTTAACTTAATGTTTCACTAATGTGTGTCATAATAATTAAATGTTGCCATCTTTGCTTTAAAATGAATCTTTAACAGTGATTAAATAAAAAATAAGAGTTTTAAAATATTTATCTCATAACATACAAATTTTCAAGTGGCTTTTTAATAACATGACTCTGGAGGGGGAGAGCCCCTTATCACATAAAGGTTCTATACAACAGATAACACACTGAGTAGACTGTTCCTCTGCATGGTGCATGTTTCAGATGTGTGACGTGTGCCTGGATGCTGCCAGCACATCTGCTGGATGGCGTCCTGCCCTCTGAGCTCATGCATATGCGTGACATGAGTGGCAGGGAGGCAGTCTCTTGTGCTATTTCAGATCAGCACCCTAAGCGCCTTGTGTTCCAGTCAGGCAAGGTGACTCCCTCAATGACACGCTCTTCACATCTAACTGTCCTGAAGTAATTTCATGTCCCCACTAGATGGCAGAATTGATTTGTAAAAAACTCTTCCTCTGCCAGATACATCATGAAACCTCAGTAGACATTTCTAATGCACAACTATGTTTGTTGTGTTTTCATCATCAACAAATAACATCAAATGTTGACAGGAGACAAGAACAAGCCAAACAGACTGGATAATTCATCTTTTTGGGTGTTCATGGGTGTGTGTATATGCATGTGTGTGTGTGTGTGTGTGTGTGTGTGTGTGTGTGTGTGTGTGTGAGTGTGTGCGTGTGTGTGCGTGTGTGTGTGTGTGTGTGTGTGTGTGAGTGAGTGCGTGCGTGCGTGCATGCGCGTGTGTATGTGTGTAGGTGGTTGTGAACGTGTTCAACATGTCAGTTTTTCATCATTTGAGTTTTACACCATTAAAATTTTTTGGAATGTGAGGACATTTTGGGCGGCCCTAATTGTCTCACGGGCCTTTAAAGCCTATTTAAGCTTGGTTAAAGCTTGGTTTTTCGGCTTAGGGTTAGAATTGGGTTGGGTTAGGTTTAGAGTGAGGGTTGTGGTCAGGCATTTAGTTTTAATGGTTAAGGTTAGGGTATGGGGCTAGGAAATGCATTGGGGTTAGTCTAAGTCAATGAATGTCCTCATAAGTACTGCTACTATATGATGATGCTGCAGTTAGCCAACCTTATCATTAAGCTATTAGTAATCTATTACTTTAATTACTTTAAAAAGCTAAAACTTGAAGTCATGACATTAACATTCAAATAGTGAAAAAATTGTCTTTCAGTCTGTGCTGCTAATTTTAATTTCAAATCCTTTCTCAATAGTCTACAAAAAAGCAGAACTTGTGACCTCACACGTTTCTATATGCTTTGATGAGCCATAAAGCTTTTCTTGATGACTAAGAAAGAAAAGAAAGAATATACAGATTGGTTTAGGCTGATGAGACTAATCTCGTGTATTTTGTGCAGGCTTTGAAAGATTTAGTGTTAGAAAGTTATGCAGACCAAAGATTCAGTATTACAGGCTAGAAAACAGACTAAATTCAAAATATGGCCAAAATCCCCCAATGCTCCTAAGTTATGGCGTTAAATAATGGTCAGAGGTACTTTTGTCATATAATAATGTCACAAGGAGGTTGACCTTTGACCTTCTGGAAACAAATTTGATTATGATAACATTTTGTCTTATTAAACATATAAGTAAAGTTTTGTCAAAATGATAAATTCTTTAATTATGGCCAAAAACATGTTTTGGTGAGATTATAGTGACCTTTGACCAACAAAATCTAATCCTTGGGTCTCATCCTGAGACCTTATGTGTAGTAGAGTGGGGCGAATGAATAGACAGACAGTCAACAGTAAACCCAACGGACATAGTATGCCTGGCAATGGCTGTATTGGGCATAGTTAAGAACTAACATAGTGGAGTGTTAACAATTAATCTTGATCAACCTCTCAAACATACAGTTTGATCTTCAAACAAGAAGGCTTTTGAAAATTGGCACTGACCCCTCAACTCTGCACTTTCTTAACTTTGTAGTCTATATTTGACTTAAATATTACTCAAAATATACCTTTGAACAGCAGACTACATGCTATTACAGCAAATGTTGAATTACAAGGTAATGACTTTACAAGATTTGCTGTTCTTAATTGGAAATGAAAAATTCCCAGTCAATATTAAGCAGTAGAGATTACTCAAAATTAATAGGGAAGCATGAACATTGTGATTGGCTTAACTAAAATGAAGATAAAATTTCAACACTGGTGTGATCTTTCAGAATCATGAATTAAAAAAGAAATGATTTTTTTCCACATACTTCATTCACAAGTTTCTTTCTAAATCTGACAAATTAAGCCAGATGGCTGCACTAGGTCATGGCTTCCCTCATATCATTATCTTTACGGGCTCCATCTTGCAGTTAAATGATAGAACAATACAGAAGAACTGTGAACAGTCTTAAAGCAAATCATTGCCCTGCAGACCTCAAGACCCTGCAGAATATATCAGTAAGTTATAATAACAGACGGCCATTGCGAAGGGATGGGTAGAGTCAACTCAACATGCTGAATCCATTAAGAAATTTCCACTAATATTTTTATTTCAAATGAGAAGGAGCGACATCTTAATCAGCACCTACTGACAATAAAAAAAGTCCACAGACACAACGTGGCTGCATGGGAGTTGAATTGCTCATTTTAATTTTGTGTTGTTTTATAGTTGCTCTACAGCATTGTTTTCTTTTGGGTGATAATCTATCTTCTGTTCTTCAAAATGTAAAATAGTATTACTAGTTATTTCAGTTTCTCATTTGAATGAGAGATAAGGGCTCATTCACAAGTGAAAGAGAAGAAGTGAAAGTGGCCCACTCTTCTTCTGCTATATCATTTTTACAAAGAGCTGATGCAATACTACACTAGAAATATGTTGCAGTACCAATGTGAGTAGAAGTACTGCTATATTTAGAAAAACACAACTATATTAAAAAACAGGGACCACTCAAATCAAATGTAAACAAAGTGTCATTGTCTCTCCATGTAACATATGTGAGCCTTTTCTGATGGCCCTGTCAGCAGGACACAAGTTGTTGTCTAAGTGCCTTTAAAACGCTGCTTATCTACACATTCAGCAGTTACAGAACAACACTATCATGAAGTTAGAGACATGTTTATGTCCAACAGATGAATATAAGTCCAGTATTTGTTCATTTCGCTATCTGTTGATCTTCACCAACTCCTGAAGGAAATATCTGACTCTTTAGCTGCTCAACACTCCACTATGTTCACCAACTAGTTCCTGATCTTTTCAGTTTACTGTTTGGTGCTGACGCAGTAGTGCACAGAAATTACTAGTTTACAAAAACAAATGCCCTTTTTTGCATTAAAACATTTTATTTTTTGCTGTCATTTGATAATTGTTGTTATAAAATTATCAATAACGTCCACTTTGAAATCAGAAACTGGTTGCATTACAGGTTAAAAACAAGAACGTTCCCTTGAGATTTTGCACTGGTATGGCAACATTACACCATGTTCCTAAAAGACGTGTTATTCTCACAGCCACTGGAGGCACCCCTCTGGTAAATATTACATACAGTCCTGTGAATCTAGACTGAAATGCCAAACTAAAAGAAAATGAACAAGTCTAAAGTTATTCATGTAGGTAGGTGGCATCTATTACAGTGTAATACATGATTGTAGATATAAATATGGGAAGCAGACAGTTTTCCAAGCTTTGAAAGCTTACCTTGAATCCTTACCTTGAACATTTTCAAAAAGTCAAAAGCCAATTTGTGGGGTGGTCCCTGTGTTTTTCCATCACGTAACGTTGTTCATCATCCTCAAGCTCTTACAGAGAGTTTGACAATAAAAAGTCTCTATAGGGTTCAGTACATAGCACCTATGGCAACAACATTGTGGTTAGCAAACATTACCACAGAGAGGAAAGTCACAAGTAAAACTTTCATCATATGCAGAATAAATTTAAATCCTCCTAAAACTTATGATGAACTTTTATCCCCAAACAATATATAATAAACTTGGTCCTGGTTCATTTTGAGATCAAATGTCAAATAAAATCTTATAGCTTACTTCTTTTGGCTAACTTCCACCCAAGGTGTTCTTCTCTTTTACTGTCAAATATTGTTTGCACCTCCCTGTGGACATTTAAAGAAACTGCAATTACTCCATGTAATATAGTCGCTTCCATAAGATTTTATACATTGCTAAATAATAACTCCAGATAAAGTCTCCAGACTTTGATGGAAGACATTTTCAGTGATTGGTCTACTTTAAAGGTTCCCTTACAGCTATTATTTTAGGGTTAGGGTTAGGGTTATTTTAGCCTGCTGGTTACACGTAGGCTGTTGATTAAAATAACAAACTGTTATTTTAATAGTTCTCGTGTTCTTGACAAAGGGGCATCATTCTCATGGTTGTGCGGATTTATTGTGACTTTGCGATTACTGTATTTATCATATGAGCAGGTTAATTATACTGCATCTCTCAAATACTGAAGTGCTTTGCCGGAGACAAGCCAAGTCAAAGTTTTCAAAAGAGTGACGTGTCCCATCTGCCATGTTTTTTTTTCTCATGGGTGAAAGAAAGAATGGGTGAACATTAACCATCTAGATTTCAGTTCAACAATATGGCTAGGTTTTTTATGTGGCTTATGTCTTTGTATATGTGTGTGAATGTGGGTTTATAAGCTTAAAGGTGCTTGCAAAAGCAATAGGGCCAACAGAAGGATATGTATTGTACCTCCTTTTCACACACTGTGGTTGCAGAAATGAGTGTGCCTGCAGCTCAATTCACCTCAGAAACCTAACTGTAAAAAGCTACTGTTTTTGAAAGTGATACTAAAAATATAATCAAGGTGCTTGAATGAACCTTGACCTATGGAGTTACATAAAAAGGTTTCCCCCTGTGTGTCTGTCTTCTTTAAAGATTTTATCAGTGTGCCTGGGCTCTATTAAGCCCACCAAGCTATCAGCAGGTCTATTTACATCTCTACCAAATCTAAAAAAAACCAAAATCTCGTTGTTCTTGTGATGCTCATAAGAAGTTTAAAGCTATTTTGAAAACTGGTCTGTGTCCCAATCAATGTTTTTTGATCCCTTTAATCATGACATTTCACTCACTGATGATGTAATTTTTACTGACCGTGACGATAACAGAACCCTTGTATCACATGTCCAGGCTTTACATATAATTTCCACTTAGTAATTTCATTTGTAAATTTTTCAATGATTCAATTAAAGACCACATCTTCCTGCAGTGGAAAATGTATTGACACCTTCAGACCCTCAGCTATGACTGAGTGGAGGGGCAAGGACCGCACTGGCGAGCAGCTGTGGGAGGAAACGCTCTACTTTCCAGCCCTGTATGTGTGTGTGTGTCTGTGGGTGCAGCATGCTCAGCTTGCAACTAACCTGAATGAACGTATCAACTGTCTCGGCGGCTTTAAAAAGAGGTTGCAGTGCACACTACACATCATATCTGTTTCAGTCACAGAAACACCATGACAAATCTTACCTTTGTCTCACTTATCCTCATAGCTGTCTTGGTCTCTACAGCCTCAGGTCGAGGTAAGAGCATCGTGAAGATTCAAATGCATTCTTTATTTGTGTAAATTTCAAATATTCCTGTCAGACTGTTAAGAAGAGGATGATGATAATAATGGAGTGTTGTGTCTTTATTAACAGGTGGGATAGGAAGCTGTTGTCGAGAAATTTCGACCACTCAAGTCCACCGAGAAAATCTGAAGAGTTACTACGAACAAGAGCGACCACCATGCCCGATAAAAGCAGTGGTGTAAGTTATCCCATCTGCCACAAATCACAATCATTTTTGAGTATCAAATAGAGACTTTCTTTTCAAAAGTGTTAAAATGTACTAAATTTGCACTCTCTTTGTTGTTATTTTTGTTAGATTTACCACAATTAAAGACAAGAAAATCTGCTCTGACCCAAACTCATTGTGGACACAGACCAGCATGGCCTTCCTAGATGGAAAGAATTGGCAACGGCAAAGATTTCTTCGCCATTAGTAACAAAGTTTCAAACCAAAATGTCTCAAATGGAGAGCTCTACTGTAACAACATTTAAGAGCTCTCAGTTTCTTCTCTACTGCAGAACTTCCATGGACTCCGAATGTTTTCATTTTTTCATGACTTACCTCATTCTAGTAAAGTTATATGAGCTATTACATGAGTAATATGTGCTTTCTTATTGTGTAATTTTTGATTACATGATGTTTATATTATGTTTATATTATGAGTGTAAATATTAGAATGATTTGTTTTATTGTACAATAATACTGAACTACATTAATTAAAATATTAACAAGGTAATGACTAATTTTATCATTTTATGTTTTTTTTTATTATTATCTTAGATTACTGTCTAAGTGCTTCAGTCTAAAAGCTTTAGTCTATATCTCAGCATCTTAAAGTACGCTCCGCTCTTATCTCTTCTTAATTTATCTCTTTATCCGTTTCATTTTTTTACGTTTGGACTGCCAAACACTGTTATTTACTACGGCAAATGATAAATAGCAGTGCCAGAGTCAGTGCCGCTCTTAGCAACATGGGAAGATTGAAGAGATATTTGGGTAGAAATGGTCCAAAAATTTCAGCCGAAATTAGGCACAGAGTCAGGAAGTATTTAGCCTTTACTAAGCAGGACAACAGACAGTAAGAATCTGATATCCAGGTGGAACTAAGTTTAAAAATTCATCTCATGTTTTGTATGTAGAATCTTAATTTGTGAAGTAACAAAAGACTGAAGCTGTCGCCACGCTGGAAAGTACAAAAGTTTCCTCCAGGAAATGGAAATACTTCTGTATACAAGTACCTGATATGTGTACTCAGAGAAATACTCTGTCAGGGCTTCCCAACCTCTGGGTATGTTCTTAAAATAGACGAGCGTTAATTAGCTGGATGGAATTTTTTTCTTTCCTTTTTTTTTTATCCATCACGTGTGAAATAGGCCTACTGTAACACCGTAACACAGCTATTGAATTTTAAGCATTTCCTACAAAACTTTAAAATGTTGGTTTTGTACCAATATTATGTGTATTGAGGTGTAATGTTCATTTAAAGACAGATTAAAGTGTGAAGTTATTGTGTTATTTTGTAAGACCTCATACATATCAGTAAAGCACAGTACATGGTAAATAATGCTGGATGTTTATCTTGAGAATAACATCATATGACAGGCAGAGTCTGACGCTTTTACCAGTTTTTAGGTCAAATCTAAGTTTGTCTTCGCTGCTCTGAGAGCTGTTCTCAAACCACATTCAACCTTTAAATGACACTCTTATGAGATGTACCTAATTCCACTAAATGAAATGCCAAACCCAACTCAAAGTCAACTCATCCTAAAGACCACGGGTGAGTCATCAGCAGCGATTAGTTCAATAATTTTCACCTTCTCATTGTGGCAGCCACGTACCATTTGTTCCTACTGCGATAGCGTGTCATGGCCGGCCTGAGGCTGGCTATGTGGAAGCTTTGGGGGCTTTCAGTTAACATGTTTCCATCATTTACTGGAGCTAACACAAGGATGTGTGATTTTACAAAAAAAAAATAGTAGGTATGAAATAAACTTTTATTTACTCTGTGTGGGTGGAGAGTGAAAGTACAGCTCGGTCTTAACATGCTTGGGGAAGTTTGAGGGGTTAAGAGCGGAGAGTGTTTGAGGTTGCTGCAACATTCATCTGAACCACAGTGCAATGGTTTTTCCCCGCCCCTTCTCCTACTGTAGAAGCCCACCATTGTTGCCATATGTGTGACTGAGCTGTTAAACGAAAGCCTGCAAAGTAAATTACGACTCAGGCTGTGATTAAATGTAAGTGTGATAAGTGTGATAATAAAACTTGGATCATTACTGTGTCATTCAATCACAATCAGACACTTTTAGAAAAAGTGTGTCGTTTCAGATGGTGTAAATACTAATGTCTAATAATAACCTTTTATAACTGGCAGCATTTGCAAAGCATTGTGGGTCTTCCTCAGCTCTGCTTTGAGCTGTGTTTCTGACAAGTACAAGTAACTTGCACAGCTACAGTCACAACAGCTGTGGATTATTATTCATACCTACACATGGGACTTGGGGGGTGGGAATATTATGTATACTGTATGCGTGTGTGTGTGTATGTGTGAATGGGTGTGTGCGTGCGTGTGTGTGTGTGTGTGTGTGTGTGTGTGTGGATGTAGTAGGAAGATGACAACGAAAATCTTCCCATGCCCCGGTGAGATAGATTCAGTTTGATGTTCAGCGCCAAGAGAGGCAAAGTGAGAGTGCATTTTCCGACTGATGGGTTAACCACAAAACACCTCTCCAATGCAAACACACGCACATGGACACACTCACACACAATCATGCACACACGCACGCACACACACACACACACACACACACTCATAAACACACTCACGTCATGTCACAAAATTTAAATATGAAAAAGACTAAAATAGATTATGGTACAAACCTCCGTTTTGAGTAAACTCCATAAATGAATCTTTTCTGTTCGTTATATGCAGATCTAAGCAGGTGACTTGGCCTGAGTTTTTACACTCAGAATATCTGCAAATTGGGTCACAGTGTATCCCATATCAGCTTTAATACTATACTATCTCTTTTTAAATTAAATAAATCTTTTAAATTAAATAAAATCTTTTTAAATCTTTTGACTGATATATTTCACTTTACTTGACTGTTAAAACATTTTGTCAATTTTCTTAGAAGAGAGGAAACAGCCTAAATAATACTCTTCTGCTGAATTAGGCTGCCAGAAACCACCTCTCAAACACACACAGACGCACACGAACATACACACAGATGCTTTTTTATCTGAGCATTCAGGATGTGGTGGCTGTGGCATGGCAGCCCAGCAGTTTCAATTAAATGTGCCCTTGAAACAGAGAGGTAATATCACAAATATCACATATAGACTCCATGCTTAGATGCACAAGCTTCTTTTGTTTTTACTTGAGTAATTTTTTGTAAACTTTGCTGTTTTAATAGTTTGACTGTTGGACTAATTTCCACTTATCTTAAGACATTATCACAAAGCATCTTTTCTTTTACCTGAAAGAGACTGAAAACTTTGCAGTAATACCTACAGATGTGCATTTTTCCTCAAATACTGCATTTCGTTCCAATATTTAAGGTCTCAAAATGGCTTTTATTTGGCAAATTACTGATGACAAAAGTAATGCATAACCTGTTTTATACAGTCAATGTGCATAACACTCACACTGTTAATGAAGAGTATGATGTGATGTTTTTTCTTTAACATATAACAAACATTAGGTAATAATTCATTATGAACTCACAAATTTACATTAACATACTTGTCCTGACCATGCTCAGAGCTTTGCTTGCAGTGATGCTCTCGACTTTTATGTTCATCTGTATTTTGTGTGCATCACAGTTGGTTACAGTATGTGAGGATAACCTAGATAAGATTCTACACCTGATAATATTCACAAATTATGTATGTTTAGAAAAGTTTTTACATTTTTCAGTGTAACTGCTTGACAAATGACTAAACAAGACAAAGATAGGCTGAGATGGACAGTCAGGACAACAGAGTCCATCATTGCTGACCTGCACTCACACACACACACACACACACATGCTCGACCAGAGGCACTCAGTTTCTGGGCCTCTGCACATCCAAAGTAATGAAACAACAATAAAAATATTTTTGACCACAAGTCATCATCGTCAATCATAGAGCCATGTGATGAGTTACCACTGTGTAACATAACTTTGCATCACCAATACCAAAATAACTGTGAATGTTTTATTTATATCACAGTGCAACAAATACAGCATCTATTATGCAAAAGATATAAAAGTCATCGTGTATTTTTGACAGGCAATAAATATAACAAAAGTCATAGATTTAACAAAAAGTTTTTTTTTATTGTTATGCACTACTTTTACACTTAAGCTGTTGACCTGATTACAGTGTACACAGTTTATATTTGTCCTGTCGTTGTTGTTAGCTGTAGCGTTTACACCTTTTTGCACATATCGCTTGTGTTTATGATTCTCACCTTTCTCTACACATGTTACCTCTTAAAGCTGCATGTCTGTGTTAAATCTATGGTGGTTTTCCTTTCACTACATTTGTAACTTGTATGCAAGAGCGCTTCTGAGAACTCGTCCAACTTCTCAGGTGTGTATGTGTGAACAAACTACGTTCTACCAGTTCAATACAAAAATACACAATTGATTCAAAAAGACTTTATTGGCAACAGACTGGAAAGGTCAAAGTTTATGCTCCAGTGTTTGACAAACACACAATAACAACAACATGGTATGATTAGCATATATTTAAATATCAATTGCGTGTTGAATATGCAGCAGAAAAATATATAAAAGCTGTTCTTTTGTTTCAAGTTTGGTTCCTGATGATGCAATACAGCAAGACAAGTCCAGTTGGAAGGAGCAATGTTTTGATTCCTCAGATGCGTCTTCTCATCTTCTTCTTCCCCTTCCTTCTCCCCTGCCGTCTCCTTCCATTCCTGCATTTTCTCCTTGGTGCCTTTTTTGATGTGGTGGATGCTGCTGGTGTCATGTTCCCTGCTGATCTGTTGTTGTCCTCCTCGTCCACCTTCCGAATGATTGTTGTTGTGGTTGTCTGTGGTTTCTTTGTTGCTGTGGTGGTGGACGTTGCTGGTGCAATGCTGGTAGTTGACTTGTCGTCTCCATGTCCCTTTTCTTGTAATGCTTTTTCGTCATTTTCCTCATCATCACAAATGGTTGTTGCCTGTGGTTCCTCTGTTACTGTGGTGGATGCTGCTGGTGTGGTGCTGCTAGTTGATCTGTCTTCTGTCTCATCCGCCTTATGAATGGTTGTTGCCTGTGGTTTCTTTGTTGCTGTGGTGGTGGACGTTGCTGGTGTGATGCTGCTAGTTGACTTATTGTCTCCATGTCCATTGTCTTGTAATCCTTTTTGGTCATTTTCCTCATCCACCTCACGAATGGTTGTTGCCTGTGGTTCCTCTGTTGCTGTGGTGGATGCTGCCGGTGTGATGCTGCTAGTTGATCTGTCGTCGTTCCTCTTGTCCACCACCTTCATTGCATTTATTGCCCAGCCATTGTCCGGATTGGAGCAAATTCTCCTACCCATCTTTGTGTGAAATCTGCAAATAAAAAAGTGATTTGTTATAGGCTTTCTTATGCTGTTACATAACATATTATAAAATATATAATAAAACATATCTTTAAGATAAGATTTGACCAAAAATTTCATTAAAGGGTGGGCTATCCATGTTTTTTCTTAACCTCTCACGGAATTTAGCTGCGCACAGTTTAGTTGGATAGGTTTTGGGATACAAATCAACTAACCACTGCTCTAAAGCGTAAAAACAAATTTGTATGTGGGTTATTTGTTTTTTTTTTTGTATTTTTTAGTGCCTAGGGTGAGTCCGCTCTTGTAAAATGCTCAATATGAGAGCAGGACTGCCACGATTTCAGATTTACATGATTATCACGGCCCAAACAATTCACACTCAATTTATTTTCACAATCAATAGAAGATTTGGGGAAAAAAATGGTTTCTCTCAAATTACTCTTTACTTTATTTTTTTTTTTCATGTGTTTCCTCTTCGGAAATGGATTACATTAAAATATGAGAGCAAGACTCTCCTAAAGATCTATTTGTTGTTCCATTTATGTCTGGTGGCAACCGGCATTAAGGTGCATTACTACCACCTACTATTATGAAGTTAGACAAATAAATGAAAATGATTTAAGAGGCGCTGTATTACCTATATATGATTATGTATGTCTTATTAACACAGTATATCACGGTTATCATCAGTACAGATTATCAAAAACACAATGGTACATATGGATATTTGTTCTCAGTTTGGTTATGCAGACCACTTACTTTACAGCTCTGACTTTACAGAGGTTCCCATTTTGAATGGTGTAATTCACAATCTGCGTAATATTGATTCTGGTTGTGGACCATCTGAGACAACAGTCCGGCACTGGTCCATTGGCTAAAAAAGACAGACACAGAAAAAGAAACATTAAGTACTCCTTGTTTTACCCCGCTGAAAACTTACACCATATATTTCATTAAAAATGAATTCTTTTTTTTTAATACTCACTTGCATGGGCCATGCTCATCCATGTGGTAAGGCAGAGAAGAGCGGCTGACACAACGCTGATTGTCATCTTCAAAACTTAACTTTGGTTTTATCCTTCAGTGGTTGTTATACCTCTCAGAACAAACTTACACAAATTGAGTCTCTCACTGATTATCCTTTGCTAGTTATCAGGGTGCTGAATCAAGCCAGTCTACATCACACAGCAGGCGTGTGATGTACGTTCTTGGCTTGTCCAATTAGCAAAGTTCTCTCTGTGTTTCTGATCTGTCAAGTTTTGATCTTGGTTCTTATAGAAACAGAGTCTTCCGCTTCTCCCCCCCTCACACCTCTGACCTGTCACCATGGAGAATCGTCTCTGTGGGGAGGGGAAAGAATGAGTTCATCTTTCACAAGTCAAAGATGTCAAACAGACTCTTCACCACAGAACTGCCCACAACATACAAAAAAATCTACTGCAACAACCCAAAGCACTAACACTTCTTCGAACGTACACAGATACTCATCACTTTCCTTTACACTCACTCTGAAAGCCACAAGTTACCACTACTTTTAAGCCATGATAGTAACGTAATAGACATTTGATGACTGCAATGGGGTGAAATTTTATTAATACATTCATGTTACTTTCAGCCTGGGGAAATTTCTGTGGTCCGACCAGTCAAGATTAATAATATATTCCCATAAATATATTATTGGAACCAGTTGTAACTCAAAATACCCCACCTCGTATACACTCTTATGCAAGTGGTTAATTTCACTTTTGGTTCTTTTTTTAAATACACCTTTTTTATTATTATTGTTTGAATGATCTTTGACTGCCTAGTAGACCTGTTAGCTTGTTTCACGGCCGCACATTCAATTACAAAAATTTCAACATAAATAAACTGTTCTCATTGTAAGTGCTGTTTTTAGTAGATTTGCTTGCAGAGCTAAAGTCAGTCTCAGTGTGGACTTGGATGAAAGTTAATACCTTCAGGTATGGAAAGCAAATTGTGGCTGTTTTACAACTATTTACCTGAAAACTGTTACCACATTAACTCTGCTTAAACTATTTAATTTTATTTAACCCTGCTCTGCAAAGGTATAAAGTGCTTCAGTCTGTTCCTTTAGCCAAGCGAGCTAACTGGGCTGTTATGGATGGCTAATGCTCATGCTAATGCAACCATGATACCAGTTTGCTCTGCAGCCACAATAGCTTGCCAACCGCCCCTGATTAGTCACTAAGGTTTTTAACCCCATCCATTTGCATGAATTTATTGCACTTTACCACTTCATGTCTGATTCAAAGCTATGTCAGTCAAATATATCTCAGATAGGCTAGGCTTTATTGCATTGTTTTATGTTGCCAATATATAATAGGCACAGCAAGAGCAGCATGACAACTCTGGGTATGAGTGTCATAGTGCAATATGGCAGATTCTGTGGAAGAAATTAAAGGCTCATTGTAAGGTAATGGAAACACACAGGTGATTATACACTACTGAAAGCATATCTATGTGTACTATATGCGAAGGAATTTCTTTAACCCCTAAGCCTTTTCACATCTTCGCTTGCCACTATACTTCTTTGCACTTGAGTAGAGCAAAGTTGATGTTTGTGTGACACAGTCCCTTTGTTATAATCAGTGTTGTGTCTTACAGTTAATTGTGCAGACTCTCGCCATCTGCCCTCACCATAGCAACCAAGGCCAAAGGTATGAATGTTTATGTTCTGATACCCAGTAACATCCTGAAAGTGTACAGCTTGACCTTATTTGGATACGTAGTTTAGGACTGGTGACGTGAGGACACAAAGACTTAAAAACATCTAACACACAGGACAGGACAGCCTCAGACTGGTGGTGGCAATACTCATGATTGCTTGTGGACGTTGCTCGTACTGATCTCTTCAACGTTGAGTTCTGTGATAAATGCCTCTGCATAAGACATCTACTGTCCCCTGACCTCCTCATTTCAGCCAATCTTTGATCAGATTTTTCCTTCACGCTATATACTCTACAAATAGATTCTCTAAATTCAACACACTGGAACTTTAAAATTACCACCGTAGCTCTGACTAACTTTAACCTAAGAAGCTTTCATTAAAAAGATGGTCATGGCTGTTTCGAATTGAGACAAGCCAGTTTTATATTAACTACCCATTCAAAGTTCCAGGAAGAATTGGTTAAAAAAATACAAAGAGTAGGAGTGAATAAAATCATGTTGAAAGTGCTTATATATAGACAGGGCTCACAGAGAGGAAGGAGGGGGCATGAATCTGGTATTCCAGAGGAGGCATGTCTCAATCCTTAAGTTTTAAATCAGGTTCAAACCAACTCTGACAGTATCGTGGACTCAGTTTAAACCTTAAAAGAGGATGGATTAAGTGAGAGATTGAAAGGGAGGGAGTGAGAGTGATATATTAGAGAAAAGTGAGATACAAAGAGACAGACAGACAAACATGAACACAAAGAGGATCTAGTGAAGTCCGTTCAAGAAAGAGTTAAAGAGAAAGCAAAGACACAACAGGTGCAAATCAGAGAAGAAACAAAAAAAAATGCAACTGCAAAAGAGACCTACAGTATGTTTGTGGGCCATGTGGTACATCTCAGCCAGCACATCATTATATCAGGCCAAGAATGACAGCAAAAATGAGGCCCTGATTGGCTGTCCACCTGCTGTCAGGATGGAAAACATGTTAGCTTCTCGCCCTTGACTCCTTCAGTCAACAACAGCAAATAACAAGGCACACAAACGCTGGTTGTTCAGAGTGTTCAGTCATTAAAATCTGTGAAAACTCAGCTTGTGTATGCCTGAACCGAGCATATAACACACACACACCTGAGGACATGCAAACCCACAGAGGCCCGCAGGCACAGATGGAAACAGGCAAACGCCTAGCAACTTGACTGCACTGATGTATTTGGCACTCACACAAACATACACATTTCTCCACACCCAGTGTCCTGGCCTCATCATTATCATCCCTGTGGCAACCTGTTTGTCAGAGGAGAAATGCCTCGCTGGATTATTTGCTCCTCCCGTATTCATTAGCTGTTGTCCTGGGCAGCAGCCTGGGCTGTTGGTTGGCCCGACAGCGTGGCTGATAGGAATTAGCCTCCTGATAAAGCAGGAGAGTGGAACATAGCATCGCAGGAAATTACAATCAATACTGACTCTCATATCCTCATCCGATATCGACCTCGAACCGGAATAAGAAGCACATTGTTGAACCCCTGTGCACGGACACGAGGGCACGTTTGAGAGCATATTTACATATGGAAGCATAAGAAAGACACACAGATATTTTTAGGCTGATTTGAATGCGGTTATTGTTTCAGAGAAGCCCACCCCATTATCATGCACAGAGCATAAGTGTGAAAAGTGACAACGAAACCAAACTCCTCTGCATCACACCAGACCACAGCCTTCTGCTCACACATCCCCCTCATGCATGATTCACACACACTAAATCATAGGTGTACCTTCTGTGTACTCTGCCGTGCAGGTCTATTACAGGAGATGTGGGGCTTTAAGGATCATGGCAGAGAGGAGCGATGATATGATATGAAACACAACTACCGTTTGGTGTGTGACTCAAAGCAAACACACACACGCACCTCCAGGCATAGACACAATGTGTGTGGCATGTCGCAAATAAGACCTGTAATTAAAGTAGTGTCTCGTCAGATGAATGTATTTAGCTGTCTGCTCCCTCTGTTTGATAAAGAATTCAGACTGATCAAGGTTTAATTTTATCTCATATTTAGCCCAGCAATTTTGTCAGTTCATTTTGCAAGATAAAGATATGTCCTCCTCTTTTATCTTGCAGAATTATAACGATCAGACAACCTGATTAAGTCCCTTCTTCTCCTTTCTGTCTGTGTAAACTTACTGATACTGAAACTTCCATAAAGGCCAGGATTGCTGTAACGAGGAGCTATGTGTCTGGTTTTTGAGTCTGAAAGACGCTGGTGCCTCAGGATGTCTCTGGGTGGACTCATTGTAAAGAGCGGAGCACTTGAGGTCATTTTTAGAGCTAGAGAAGTGTTGGGAAGAGCAGAGATGTTTTTGATATGTAGCAGTGGAGCCATACACGCCGATCAATACACTGACCTTTCTCAGACTGATTGCATGATGTTCTGCTTTGCCCCCAGCACCAGCACCCACCAGAGGTCCATCAAGCATTGTTATTCTCTGTTTCAGCGGGCAGGGTAGGGCTGGTTCTCTTCTTGGGCCTTGCTCTTTTTATTTTACCTCAGGACTTTTATTGTGTTATGCTCTTTTCATTTTATTTCTGGCTCTTCACACACACTCACACACACACACACACACACACACACACACACACACGCACACACACACGCACACGCACACACACACACACACAATATGCTTGTGCGAACATAAAGGAAGATAAAAATTCCTAAATAGAACCAATGAGAGGTTGATCCTCCACAAATGAGGGTCTCTGAGCCATTCCCCAGAGCCTCCATAGATGGATCTTGTATATTTCTGTTCAATACCAGGGGATGAACAGAAATCCCACTTGGAGTTGAGAAATGTCATTTACTTTCCAATTAATATTTCAATTAACTAAGTCATCCCCAATTCATTCCCTGAAGCCACTGGAGTTGAAATGAAACTGACCTCCTGCCCCGGTATCAGTCTTGTTGCTATTGACCCCTCCTCACAAAGCTTCAATTGTGGATCAACCGTCCATTTAGGAGAAAGCGTCAATAATCGACTTAAACCGCCGGGCTATATTACCATAGACATTAGCATAGTGAGAGTGACTGACCCGCCCCGCGCCTCCGGTTCACGCTCCAGAGGACGCAGGAGCGCGTAAAGTCTAATCAATAAGCGCTTTAATTATAGCGGCGCTCGTCCCGCAGCTCTTCACGGTTGGGAGACGTGCAATGCCACAGCTGATCCAGCACGATCATTTCAGACGGTAGAGGGTTTTCACCGCCTCAGTAACTTGTCTCTTTTGGCCAGTGCTATTATAGACAGCAAATTGTCCACTCCTCTCCTTAGATTTGGTAAAATGGGCCGATTAGCAGGGAGGTGAAGGCCCCTTTTTTTCTATTGTGTTGCTGCTTTGTGCTGAAATAAAAGAAAGTAAGAGCAAAGCACCACAGCAATCATTCTGCAATAATGACAGTTAGCTTAATTTATAGCATATTTTTAAAAAAATTACAAAGTGTAAAAACAGATATTTAAGTTTTACCTGCTATTGCAGAGATGATGGTGGTGTAATGAAGATATGTTGGATCTAACATGGTCTTTTTAAATCCTAAGATATCAAAATTATTCAGAAGATATTTTTATTTTACATTATGATGCTTTGGATAAAAAGGGCCAAATACTACAAAAGGCCCAGGTTCACAGCAAATTTTTCTGTGTCATTTTTTCCATTTTGTCTTGTGTAGAGTGCATCAGAGGTGGCTGAGTGAAAAAGTGTCAAACACTTGTTTTTGTGATAGAAATGTCAGAGTTAACTGTAAGTAACTGCTGACTGAAGCAGCTTTATTCCACTTGTTCCAGGATTGCTGAAGACAAAGGCCACTGATGGAGAATTTTGCCAGAGCTCATCCTCCTTGGAGGAATAGTATGACATTTTGGAAAATGTGTTTATTGAATCTCATGTGGAGACTGAGGTGAGACTGATACCACTTTTATATCTGTCCTTCAAGTATTTATCAAGCCAGAAGAAGATTAGAATGAAGCAGAGGAAACAGCTGGTTGTAAAGAATGTACCTGCAAGCTTCCCCAGAGTTCACTGACTAACACACTGTTTCTTGTTTCTTTAATCGGTGCAGCAGAGATCTTAAAATGAAGTGTTGGTTTTTCTTGGCCAGGTTCATACCTAAAGGCCAGACTGTTTTTAATCTGCTTATCAATTAGCTTTATGCAAGAAAAACTAATGAGTTTATGTCTCAAAATCTCAAACTATTTCTTTAAGTTCCTTGAGGCCTTTTAATTAAAGTTTTTGTATATTTGCCTTTAAATGCAGATTTGGACCCTCTGATGCAGGTGTCTCTTTATGGGGGAGTCTGACAGTGGAAAATTACAACAGTCCAGAGCTGCTTGGTGCCAATTCTTACTTGTGCAAGACAGTTTGAGGTGTAGTATTAGAGTAGTTTGTGGTGCTGTTAAATTGTTTTGCATTTTATCTACAATATAAGGGTTAGGGTTAGGATGAAATCATACTCTAAAATTATAAAAAAATCTAATCCGTACCTTATTAAACTGAACATTAGTACGTTTAAGAAGACAGGATTTAGTGTGTTAGTCTTCAACCTAAAAAAAACATGCAACTGAGTGTATATTATGATCTGTATTAATGTCTGCCTTTTCTTTTTTCTCTTTTCTTTCATTTGAAAAGTCTGATCTGTGAAGAATATATCTGTTGATAAAGCTAGCTCTGATTTCAAAATTGTCTCCCTTTTCAAGGATAGAGAAGAAAAATGAAGGCAATCATCTACTTCTCTGTTTTACTCCTCATTTCAGCCTCCTTTGTGAGCCCTCTCTCAGGTGCACTAGATGGAGCTCTTCCCCTGCACTGGGCGGATGGGGAGTGTGAGAGCTTGACAGGCTCTGAGAGAGTCATCCAAATTTAGCCTAGTAGTCTAGAGTGGCAAATATACAACCACTGCAACCCTTAGGCTACAGCTGACATTATTCTGCTCTTCACGGCAATACAGTAAGTTGTGAGGCTGAAGAGATAAAATGTCAGCTGGCCTTGAATAATTTAGACTTTCCATCTGACAATACAATGCTTAAATGCCTGCAACTGGCTTCATATGCTTGCTTAGAAAAGTGATTAAAAAACCTGATGTGTGTCTTCTCGCAGGCAGGTGATGAATCCACCAATTGATTTTCTGTGTCTGCCCGTCAGTCATTTGCCCCCCTCTTCGTTGGTGGCGTTGCAGATGAGACCATGCTTGAGAAATATTATTAGAGGAGGATCAAAGAGCATTTGTCCCTTTTAGACCACTATGCTTATTCATGGCTCAACTGCAGAAAGGTCTCCGTCTCTCTTCATCTCTCTTTATCTCTCCGCTTTGATCATACGCTCTTTTCACATCACACCCTCCTGCTTCTTGTTTCTGTCTTTTAGCGAGCACGCACTAACTCTCTGTCTGCAAAGCGTATGTCCCATGATTGCCTTTTTCATTCCCACCATCACTTTCTTTTTGTTTTACCGCCCCCGCAGACACCCCTCCACCTCCATCTTTTCAGAACGTTTTGCCTACAGCTCTCTCCCCCTCTCCCCATGACACCCCACTATTCGTCCCTCTGCTGGGTTAAGCTGGGTCATTTTAAAGCCTTAATGCCTGAATGTGTGTGTCCTTGTGTGTGTGAGCATGAAAAAAAAAGCATGGTCCCTCCTGCTTGAGCTAGATTATTCTGAGTTCCTGACCTCTGGGTGGTGAGAGGGGCCCATGTTTGGAAACACAGGCACTTGTCTTTGTCTCTCAAACCCAGTGGGGGAGCTCGACCGGGGGCCTCTCTTGTCAGGCGAGTCCATGGACGCACTCGGCCTGTCCTGGGGCTACCGGTCTGTCCTCAGATCTTACTGCAACCGACTTAATATTAATACGGCGTGAATAAGCGGACAGCTGGTTGAGCAGGCAGACTCTCTCAGGACACATGCACACAACAACAGGATGTGTTTGGCTTGCAAGCGAAAACATTGATCCTGAGTCCCCTCACTGTGAGTCAATCTGGCCCCAATAGCCATTCAAGTGTATCTGCGTGATCTGATGTTTCCCGATAAGAGAGATTCCTCCCAGGGTGTGTGTGTGTGTGTGTGTGTGTGTGTGTGTGTGTGTGTGTGTGTGTGTGTGTGTGTGTGTCTGTGTGTGTGTCAGAGAGAGATATTGAGTGTTGAGTG
>JAPZDV010000004.1:9486788-9511230 GCA_029814665.1 Acanthurus lineatus | reverse complement strand
TGTGTGTGTGTGTGTGTGTGTGTGTGTGTGTGTGTGTGTGTGTGTGTGTGTGTGTGTGTGTGTGTATGTGTATGTGTAAGAGAGAGATATTGATTGTTGAGTGACATGGCACTATAGATCCCAAGCAGCTGCTAAGAGTTTAAATGAGGCCTTTGGTATATCATTAAATCTCTGGCGATAGAGTCGAAGAAAAGTTCATGGAAGTTTTCCCTTTTCATCTTCTGAAGTGTGTGTGTGTATGCGTGGGTGTGCGTGGGTGTGTGTGTATGTGCAATGCATTGCATCTTCTCTTTCTGTTCCCACACAGTAAATACTTCCATAAAGGTGAGGAGGTTGTTAGGCCAGAGGTAAGGAAGCCCTGCTCTAATTGGGGACCATCAAATCGATCACCCTCTTTCTAATTAGGGTAAAGCGGTCTCGACCTTAGAGGTGCAGAAGCTCAGCTCACTTTGAACTCCACATCAGTTTTCTCACTCTTCTAAATATAACCAAAGACCAGCGCACCATAAACAAGGAAAAAGTCGAAGCTAGCTTCAAACTTGGCCCTCAGTGCTTTCACAGGATGTGTGAAGGTGAGAAGGGCCTTTCATTGCAGTGAGAGATCAATATGGTCATCTTGCAATTCACTCTTTTTGCTCCTGAAGTTTTTCCTCTGAAAACATTTTCCTAAAAGAAAACAACATACCATAGATTTTTATGGAGGTATGGTACTAAAAAAAAAAAAAAAAAACAGGATTCACTGGCAAAGTATCATAAGTGCAAGCAACGCAGCGCATCAGGGCCCATGACAGATGGAGATTATCGCTGCTAAATTATTATAGGTCATGTTGATGGTGCTGCTAAGCCTTCAAAGCAGTCCTTCAGCAGCAGCATTAAAACTACTTTACAATGAAATGTGATAGCTTTATATACCACTCTCCTAGCTTGTGCATTACCTCACAGTTTTGTAGTTCTGGTATCCCTTATGTGTGTATTCATGAGAGTATTCTTGTGTTGTTGCAAAAAGGGAGGATCCTTGAAAAAACTTGCACTGGAAGACAATCACAATTATGATACACTGACTCTGTGATTGGTTTTCATTTTGGAGGATTCATAGTATTTGGAGCTGATGCAAGGGACAAGTCATTCAAAAAGGCCAAAGAGGATTTCATGTGATCATCTGGTTAAAGATGATGTCTCTAGAATAATCTCTGTATTTGTTGAGCGTTTCAGCACTGAGAAGCATCAACTCTCTTCTACTTCACACAACTCTGTTTGATTGTAGCGTTTCCAGAGGACAAATCCAAGGTTACTGCAACACTGCTTCTGTTTCCATTCACTCTTAACACACAGGGCACACTTTTATACACATTCCCACAGAGGAACTTATGCACACACACACACACACAAACACACACAGGCACACTTTCACACATACCCTTCCAGATGGCAGAGGTGCTGTGGTTATGAGCGGCGTTACCACAGGTAATGCGATCACGGCGCAGACAGAATGATGTGTTTATATCATCGAGAGTGAGACAGGATGGAGGGAGGATGGAAAGCTGCAGAGGATAAACATGATGTTAAAAAGGGGTGGAAGGGTTGAGAGGTGGGAGCAGACAGGAGGAACAGAGGAATGCATACGGCAGGAAAAGGGGGGATAATGAGAAAGAATGGAAAACGGATGATAAACGATGAGAAAGTGAGGAGAAGACAGAGAGGAGGAGGGAGTCTGACTGTCAATCAGATTACAAACCAATCATTTGACAGAGGATTGCTTTGACCTGAAACCTTGCGGATCACATTCGCTCTTACACACATACACACGTTGGCAGATGCACTCAGCAACGTTTCCACGCAGTTGTATGGAGATAAATGTGTCTCGCTCGCATCCAGCCTGGTGTTAAGTGCACGTATTAGGGCGTATCAGCATTCATGTATGTGCTCCCAGTGTGTGTATGTGTGTCTGTATGTATGTGTGTGTGTCTGAGTGTAAGTAAGTGAATGAGTAATGAGTGAGTGATGGATGGACGATAATGCACATTTACTCTCTCTCATGAGGGCTCGAAGCGCTTAGATGTCTCGCCTGGCTCACACAAAAACGCTTGCACAGAATGTGTTTGATAAGACGTCTCCCCTCTTATTCATTGTACAGCTTGCATAAATCTCCTCCCTGCTCCCTGCTTCCTTTTTATGTTTACCTTTCACTACATTTATCTCCCTCCATATCCCTTATTTGGGCCTTTTTCTCTCCCTATCTCCCTCGCTCACCCTTGCTGTCTGTCTCCTAGTAATGGAGCTAATTTGTTTAGCACACAAAGAGTGTCTGTCCATTAGTGCGGGCCTGCCTGTGCCAAGAGAGACGGTGACAAATCACACCAACATGTGTATCTGCTCCGTGTACGTAATTGTGTTTGTGAGCGTGTGCAAAGAAAAGGTGAAAGCAGAACCCACACTTCCTTTGGAAAGTGTTTCTTCGCAGTTGAGAAATATTTAACTTTGAATCAAATGTTATGTGTAAGGAAGGAAAAAAAAAGGAGCTTCTGCAGCTCTCAGCCACCTCGAGCTCGTTGTTTGGGTTCGTCAGACTCAAGCAGATATTTGCCAGTAGTCAGACTTTTCTCCACACCTGCACTTCACTTGACTGAATTAAGGAAGCACAGCAGGAAATTTAACTGCCTTTGTGCTACTTGTAAATGCAATTATTTCTCACCACTATTGCTTCCTGCCCTTTAGCAGATAAAAGTGACTTAATGCAGCTTTAATAACTGAACGACACCATGTTTCTAGTTGCTCCTCAGCAGTGAAAGACTGTTTGCCAGTCTTTTTATCTTACACCAGTAGCCTGTTTCCTTCACACACACTTTATATTGGCCAGGATTTTAAAGCTTGAGCTGTTTTCTCATATCATAGTTTATGTTGGTTTAGTTTGGTCTATGTGTAAGTATAAAAGAGGGATGTGAGTATTAAAATCAGTGTGACTGCCATGAGAAAGTTTTGGCAGTTAATATCTTGTAGAGGTGGATGTGGTTAAGACCAACTGAGAGAAGTAGAGTCATGAGTAATGCCAAAGTTATGACGTGATTGGACTGAGCACATCATGAGAGAGGTTGGAACCAAGGAGCAAAAACAGATCGCAACAAACTGTACACCTTTTAAATTGAATTTCCACATCAAAAAGCAGGTAGGTCTGACTCGACGGCTCCCAACGACTGATGAGCGAGTTTGCAAGCAAGAAACTGTGACCTGGCAATGAGTTAACAACACACACACCTTCCAAGATAAGAAAGGTTGCATGCACTCTGTGAGGTTTAGATCAAATTTCACGTCTAATGCAAAACAGACCGAGAGACACTTTTTACGGGCTTGGCAGCGTTACATTTAGGATTTGCCGTGGGCCTGGGTTTGCTTGGCAATTTCGTGGTGACCAACATCCTCCCAAAGCCAAAACGTAAAATCCAAAGAAAACTGAGAAATGTGTCATTTTCACTGAAAATCTGTTGGACGCAGATTTATTTCAACACAAATTATTTTTTTACTGTAAAGTGTTATGCATTTTGTTTTCATAGCTACATCTACCGAGATGCAGAGATGAGCTCCACCATGTGAGAAAGCAATTTTTAGTCAACCATTGTCATTCAACATATTTGATGTTAAAGCACTTAAATCACAGCTCCTGTGAGGCACGAATGTTCTCAAAGCTCTGTCAGAAATAGCCACCTCTTTAAATCATTTATCCCTCCCTATAGTCACTCATAAGTAAGCAGTGAATTAAGATGCTGGTCACTTATGAACTTGAAGTCAATACTCAGGCGTCATACAATGAAAATCCATACAAAGTGCATGAATTTCACCCGATTTCAACAAAATGATGGAGACCAAATGAAAAACAAGTAAATAGGGGACGTTTTTGGAAGCAGCCACAGTTTTCATTTGTGTGAAACATGGACATCTTTCACAGCAAACATTTTGACTCATTATAGTCGGGAAAGCAAAGGTGTTACTGTTAGCATCATGATGGATCTGTTAAGCACCCCAGTAAGTCACATCAGTGTGACAGCGACTTAGGAAGACTGCCAGGACCCTCAAACTGAAGCAGCTAAATGAAATTCAGTCATTTATTCATTCTATTACTTACACTTTTGTTTTTTTCTTCTGTCTACTGTTAATCTAGTTTGTAAATCTAAAATCATTCCGTTGTAGGAAATAATGACAACTTAAGCTTTTTCCTCAGCTGCTGTCTCACTCCACTGAACATGTCTGGCATAGTATTGGACACTATTGGACAGATAAATAACTGTCAGCGAGGCATCAGCGACTGGAAATCCTAATAAGACCGGGGACCTGGTGACGGCAGTTCTGTGTGATCCATATGTATGACAGTGAAGCCTAAATCCTTATTTATTTTCTCCTTGATCTCAGCCAGCGTATCGATATGAGGCACTGAGCAAGCAGGAAATGATTGAGCTCTGAGTCAGGTCTCTCCCCCTCCTCTCTCACTGCCAACAGAGTGCCAATGTTTGGGCAAACTCCAGTTCGTCATGATGACTCCCTCCCGCCGTCCCTCTACCTTTTATCGCCTTTGATTTGATGCGACCCGCTGAAGCAAATAACATAAAAGTACTCCTTTTTGTTTTAATTAAATGTAAGATAATGACAGGTAATTTCATTTTTTTCCCCCATTATTTTTACAAATGACCTTGTTTTCGCTTTGTTTTTTACAGACTGTTGCTCAACTCAACCTCCTGCGGTGAACCTGCATGTTTTTTTATTCGTTTTTAGCTAAGAGGTCAGCTCAGTCAGGAATGTGATACAGGAAAGCAAGGTCAGTTTTCATTGATTGTTAAATCATTCCTCTGTTTGAGAAGGACACGTTTGAGACGGTAAGACACAGACTGCTCTTCCCCCGCAGACTTACAGTAAATATCCCTCCTCTGGGCTCAGCTACAAGCCAGACAACACTCACTTTGCCTTTGAGTCAGCAGTTAGTCTTAGCAGAGTGTGTGTGTGTGTGTGTGTGTGGGTGTGTGTGTGTGTGTGTGTGTGTGTATACATACCCCCAATATTTGGTCTCTAGGAACCAGAGGAAATGCAGCCCAGATGAGAAGACACTGGGAGAAGTGTGAATATCCTCCTCTCACAGCTTTTTTATCTGTCTGTCTGTCTGTTTGTTCTGTTGATCTGGCAGCATAGCTGGTATCACTCTCAAGGAGACCCTCCTCCTCCTCTTCCTCCTCCTCCCCCTCCTCTTCCTCCTCACCACTCTCTGCTTGTGGGTAGAACTGGCAGAATTTCCTCCCTGAATAGCTGTTTTTTATCTCTTCTTCTTCTCTCTCCCTCCATCTCTCTGTCCCTTCCTCCTTCTATCTCTCTGGTTGAATGGCTGTCTGGACTGAGCTAAAGGGTTTTTTGGGGAGGGAGTTCCACAGACCTGATGTTGAGATATTTTATGTGCACACTCTTTCTAAAGTCAAAAGTTTTAGGATTGGTGGCCACAGCAGAAATCATAACCTCACTGGCCGATCCACAGCAAGCTGCAGCGCAAATTGACCAAGTAAGCAGGGGATATGGAAGCGAAGGTTTAGGGATTGGATGTGTTTTTGCTGATGGGGGGGCATGAAGATTTCAGGGTGGGGGTTGCAAAAGAGGGCTCTCGGCCCGCGTATGCAACCAAGACAGGGAGACAGACGGGGGCAGGGAGAGCTTTGTGCACCAGCCCTTTCCCACACTCCCTTTCACCTTTTGTTGTATGGCAGCACTAGGGCTCTCTGACATGACGAATCGCTCTGCCTGCTTAACTGAGACGGTGGCAGCAGGAAAGTAAGAGTGGAGGGAAGTAAAATGATGTGTGTGAGTATGTGTTAGTGTGCGGGTGTGTGTGTGTGTAAATGTGTGTGTGTGTAAATGTGTGTGGAGCCTTGTCCTTTAATCTTCCTGCCTGAGACTCCCTTTGCTTCCCATCCTCTGTCCTGCAATTCTCTGCTCGTCTGTCACCGGTCTGGAGCAGAGGAGTGGAGGTCTCAATGCTTTCAGCTCTAGATGAGCAGATTCCACAGCGGATGAGCCAGACACTGACACACACACACACCCACACAAACATGCTCATGCTCATATGCACTCTAATGCCTCTGCCCAAATGCCAGCACCAAGCTGTTGCCCATAAAGCGTTCAGGCTGTCACAATAGAGACATTACCACATGAGTGAGTGGCTTTGAATGGGGCTAAGGGTGTGTGTGTATATAGAGTGTGGTGGCTACGGGGGGAGTTCCTGGCAAGGCAGACGACCCTGTCATCACCTCTGCCCCTTGTCAAACAAGCGATCGCCGTCACTGGCACATGCAAGCAACGCGCACACACTTGCACACACTCCAGCCTGTTGCACTTGTCCAAGTTTCATCTTTACTTTGCTACAGTCTTTTTTTTCTTAGACAGGAGCTCTGGGTGAGGTGTGGTTGTGTTAAAGGGAGGGAGAGAGCAAAAGTAGGGTAGATGGTTAGCTAATCAAGATGGATAAAGTATTTGGCTGAAGTTTTTATTCAGAGAAGGGTGAAGGGTGAGAATCCAGAGGTCGAAAGAGGAGGGAACAGGAAGTAAAGAAAAAGAGTGAAGGGTGAGGAAGAGATCAGTACTTCCTTATAGAAACAAATCCTGTGAGAGTCAAGAGAGTAAATTTTGCAAAATGACAGAGACAGATAAAGTTATGTGTAGAAGGGTGTATGAAAATACATGATATGTTCAAATATGTGTCACTGTCTCTCAGCCCTGTAAATGGATTGTCACTGCATGTGCTTGTGTGTGTGTGTGTTTTTATGTGTGTGTGCAGCCGTGAAGTGTCATTATGCAAAAAAAGCTACTTTATGCTGGCAGGATCACTCCTTCACAAGTCATGGCAGGATGTGTGTTAGGCTGCATGCATATGCGTGTTTCTGTGTGTGTCTGAGGGGGGTGGGGGGTGAGGGTGGGGGTGGGGGTTGACAAGGTTTTAAGGGGCCATGTCACACTGTCACTCCTGGAATGCATGACAGCAATGTTTTGTCACCGTACGGAAGAATGCAGCGTCATGGCAGCAGAAGAAGAAGAAGGAGAAGAAGAAGAAGAAGAAAGAAAAAGGGAGAAGAAGAAGGAGAAGAAAAAAAAGGACTAGTATTTTTTTTCTTCTCCCCACACTCAATGAGGAAATTAGGTCATCCAAGTAAAGCCATTGCAGGGAACAAATCATCATCATAATTGGACCCTTAACAAATCTGCGGAGGTGGCTGCTTCACACACACACACACACACACACAAGAAAAAAAAACACAAAAGCCGACACACACTTCTGTAGCTACACACATCGCCAAGAGGGGGTAAAACAGAATTTCAGCATAAATCAGCATATGTTTGACAGTTTTATAGCTTTTTCAGGAGCCTCATTTGGGACAGAAGCGTGATAGAAGAACGTTACTCGTGGTAAATATAATTGTGGTCATGATCCTTCCATAAATCACGGCGTGGTTACCTCACATTAGCCTGCAGGCTGCATGGAAAATTCCCATAGCAATGCGTGACCTATGGGATCTCTTTGCCCCATTCTATCAGCTGTCCTGAGCATTTATAGCTAAGAGAAATGCATATTTAGATATTAGGGTTGGTTCTAATTTCACCCAATTTATGACCAAAACCATGCACGGAAATCAATACTTAGATGTTAGAATTTGAGGAGTAGTATGACTTTTGGGGAAATAATCTGCCTACCGGCACCTCTAAACCTCACAAATTAACACGCTGTAAATGTTTTACATGTTCATACAGCATACAGTTGGCTACCAGCAGCCCTTATGAGAGAAAGTCTGGCACATAACCCCCCCAGTAAAACCAAGATTTTTCACTTTTTCATACTAGTTTTTATTTAGGATTAAACAAACAAGGTATAATGTGTTAATAAATTGGTGCTGGTGCATGGATTTCGTTCCCTTTGGACAGAGCCAGGCTAGCAGCTTTGCGTTGTTTCCTGTCATTAAGCTAGCATAAGCTAAACAGCTGCTGCCAATAGTGTTATATTTACCATAAAGACATGGGTTGTTTGGACTGATCATCTAACTCCCAGCAGGACGGCAAATAAGCACATTACTTGTCAAATAAAACAATCCCATTACATTTAGCTTCCCTACCATCTACTGGTGATGAATTGATTGACAAATTAATCAAATTATTCGTCAGCAGGTCAAATTTTTTGTATCTGTGCTGTCACATTCTGTGTTGACCTTGCTGTTAAAACAGTAGTTGGGGGCTGACAGCGGAGGCATGAGAAGTACCATTTTAACGTGCAAGAAGACAAACACACTGGAATGGTTTAACCACAGAGGATGCTTGCCTCTCTTTAAGGCATCTTCTCTCAGCAGGGGTTTCGCCACATGAGCTCCGTCGATCTGCCGTGTTACACAAGACAAAGACTGAAAGGTTGACCTTGCACCACTCTCACTTCTTCCTCCCACAGTTCACATGACAGGCTGCACACGTTATTTATTCATGTTTAAAGACAGCCTGCTTGACACACCAGCATCAAGATTCCCACATAAACACACACACACACACACACAAACATATAAACACCGCTGACATCCAAACTACACACAAACGCCTGCTATATAGGCAGCAGAAATCTCCATAGAGTGTTTGATTGGACTCTGTTGTGCATGTCAGTGTTGTCTGCTGTTCTTAACATCTGCAGGAACCATATCAACAACTGGGCAAAGACAGGAAGGCAGGCCTGAGCTGACACTAATCCAGTAATTGCCATGTGCCCATGTCGCTTATCAAAATAATTGACAGTATTTTCTACAGTGAGATGGGAGTGTGTTTTTTTTCCTAGTGTTACCCAGACTATTCTGTAAATCTCAACAACAGTAATGAGATGGCAAGCTTTGTTGTGGTTTGTTCTTACCAAGAATGTGGCTCTAAGTAAATAAATTTCAGCTCTGTTTTTACTGCACTGATGATTTTCCTCACTTCTGTCTCACCTACACGATCTAACAGTCTGTGATATTACGATGGTTTGATGTGAATTAAATCTTTTGGTTTATATGGGGGATCGTTTTCCCTAAGGTCATAAATTTGCTAATTTTCTGCGAGTGTGTCGTTTTTTTTCAGCTCCTGAAAGCGGAGGTGGAATACACAGCTGTCACTGATTGATCTAAATAGGGTAATTACTAATTTGCTACAAAAACAGATGAGCAAGACATTAAATCCAAGTAGTTTTTGATACTTTCCCTTTGAAATCCTTGAAAAGAAATACAAAAAATTATGGAGTGCCAGGAGAGGTTTGATTTTGCTGTGACATTTATGGACTTGTGAAGTTCCATTGTCCCCTGCCTTTCAGTTATAAAGGCCTTGGAAGATTACAAAATTTGTGATTGTGTCCTTGCAGCACTGACAGATGAATGTGTCCTTGGTAACATGTTTGGTTGGAGAGTTTTATCCCTCTTTTTATCCACTCTTTTTTTTTAATCCTTCAAAAACAAACAATATTAGGCAATATCCGCCTAAATCCCCTGTTCATACAGACGCTCTTTGCTGTGTAACCCCATGGTGAAGCGTCTGCCACCCCAGAGCCAAGCGGCTGATTGACAGAACTTGGCTGGCTGTGGACCCTCCTTCCCAGCGTCTCCTCCTCTCTCCCTCTCTCTCCCTCTCTCTCTCTCTCTGCTCTCCTGTCCTCTCCTCTGCTCTTTCCCTCTTCAATCGCAGGGCTGCGCTCACCGACTCGACACCGCCAACAGGGATGCAGCGAGGGCGCAGCGCAGCCTGAAAATGGCACCACCACGCGTCCTGTGGATCTATCCATCCCTTTTCCTCCTGTCGTCTCTGCTTCTTTTTAACGCGTTGTCGCCGTGCAGAGCCTTACGGAATTACCCGGAGAATGAAGGTGGGTGTCCTGGAGGGTCGTGCGGACCCTTAAGTGGACTGTTGGGTGGATGACTTTGGTTGTGCGCTCGTGTTGTTGCGGATGGGGAGCCCCCCAATGCCGCGCGGGTTCCTCTCGCCGGGAAAAGGAGCGGAGCGGCCGTGACTCCCGTTAAGTGCTCGGCTTCGTTATGAATCATGCATAAAGAAAAGCGGGGAGAGGGAGGGAGAAAAAGAGAGAGGGGGGAAAACTGTTCGTCACGTTTTTTCTTTTCCGGGCATATTGACATTAAATTTGTATGACATATACACACAGGCGAGGGCTGCCATGCTGAAGATAGAGAAGGCTGATGTGGACATTTCACTTTCTGACATCGGGAAAGCTTCCTCACATTTAATTAAACCCCCTAACTATTTCTCTTGCATTAGAGGAGCCTAACTTAAAAATATTACGCCATCCCTGTCATAATCTCTCTTCATTATAAATTTCTTTATTATAACAAACTGATATTTTTTCCTGCTGTGAACTGTAGCCTACTGGAGCCTACAAATGAGGAACAGCAATTACATTAAATTTGTCACACGCTGCTGCTGAGCCTCTCTCAGTTATTGTATTAACATCGATGCTCTGCTTGAAATTAGCCAATGCATTTACTTACTAACTACTCCTGACTGCTCACAGGCAGGAAAACACGGGAGATGGCTTGTTTAACGGGGAAAGTTGCACTAAATGGAGGTTGTGTGCTGAAGTTCTATTCGCAATAATTGACTCATGAAGCAGTTTGAAGGGTATTTGAAGTAAATGATTAAAGTGTGTCTGGTGCTGTTTTGGCCTGACTGGCTGTCTAAAAAGTGTGTCTGAGTGGAGATGATACAGCTGTGACTTGATTGTCATTCTGATCATTTCATTCAGTATTCCCTGAAGCTCCAGTCAAGTCTTATTTTGCAGCTCAACAAAGCTTTGTGTCTCTGTTGCGAGCTGCATGATTTGCCTTTCATTGACATTTTCTGTCTTCTCTCTCTGACATACACACAGACTGAAACTCTAGGCTTTACATGGTACAGATAAAAAAAATAATAATAATAAAATCACAATACACACAGTGACAGGCCACAGTGGTAATGATGTGGACGGGATCCGCCGTCTCTGGCTGACTTAACAGTATAGGCTGCCTGTACGTACATCACACTGAATGTATGTCACAGCCCCGAGGAGTTCACACAGAACAAAGGCTCCTGAGGAAAAGATAGGGAGAAAAAGAGAGAGGATGAGACAGAGAGTGGAGGAACGACAGGAGGAGGAGTGTTTTTAACAGCAGGAGACCATGCAAGTAAGGGGGGGGGGCACTGAGACACAGCTGAATTATTCCCTAAAATGAGCACAAATGATGAAACCAACTGGAAGCCAAAGGAAACTCCTGTTGATTTCGATAAACGCACAGGGGTATTTGTTACTTGCTGTACAATTTGAGTGTGTGTGTGCGTGTGCACAGATGATGCTCAGCTTAAGGATTTTGAAGGCGAGTGATAGTTCAGAGGGGTTTCTCATTTCTAATACACACTTCTCAAATAATTTGCCAGGCGGTCTAAACATCTCTCTGTGACTCGGGTCATTCACCTCTGGTTATTTCTCTGTTCTGCTGTGTCAGACTATTGATCTAATTGGCTTTTAAACCCATTGCCCAACTTATATGTGTGTGTGTGTGTGCAGGGTGTGTGCCTCCTGATGGGGACAGTAATCCCATGAATTCATTTTCATTCAATTCTGCTCTACGTTTACCTTTTGGCCTGCCAGTTTTCCTGCTGTGACTGCATGCTTAGCTGAGTGATTGCTCATGGTTGTGCCAGTGTATGTATGTGTGTGTGTGCGTGCGTGCGTGTGTTTACCTTTCGGTTGTGTATGAGTGTGCATGTTCCCCACCCACGCATCTCAGTAGTCGTGTTATTCCAGGAAATCCTCCCTCTGAGTACGTCTAGTAGCAGAAGCGAGGCTGTCATAAAAGGAGAGATACAGCTCTCAAGGCTCAATTAAGAACACAGTCCCTTTGATAGAGCTGCTAGTCTTATAAGGGAAATAGTGTTAAGCTGTCAACAAGCTTAGTTTACTACCAGAGCTATTGATCTGCTCCAAAATTGTTGGCATTTACAAGAAAAGCAGTTTGTGAGGGGGGTACAGGCGGAACATGATGCTTTTGGGGGAAACTGACAGAAGGGCTGGAAACGGCTGCTAACTGCAGACCAGACAGCACGGGATGCAGAGGAAATGGCTTCATTCATAAGTTGTTGTGATGGAGAGCATCCTCCGAGGGTCTTTGTTATGAACAGTGAAAGGAGGTAGAGAAGTGGAGGAGTTTGGAGCACCAGCAGAGGGAGCCCAACACACCGTCTGTGTGAACCCTGAGGGCATACTGATGTAACAGCAGGGTGGATGCTCACAGGTCTCCCATGGCTCCTTTTTCTCTTGCTGCCCTCCTCTCCTCTCTACTCTCTATCTGTATCCCTTCAAAAACTGCTGAGCGACATGTCATCCGTCTTTTTTTTTGCTCCTAATCCTCTTTTTTCTGCATCCTCCTTGGGCAAATTCCTGGTGGGAAGAGGGAGCAGACTATCGCTCCCCTCTGTTTTTGTGTCTTCCCTCCGACTCTAAATATACCCCCTCAGTCCTAGAAAACATACCTCAGAAGCATGACTGAAGCACTGTGTTTTCCTCCGCTGTGATTCTATGTCGACAGAGTGTACTAATAGAGGTAAATGAATGATTTAACTGCCAATTTTGCCTGAAAGCTGCGTGCAAAATGAATATATAATTGAATTAATAATCAATAGCGGGCAGAGATGGAGAGAAGAAACAAGGACCCATGGGAAAAAAAAAGTCTAAACTGCGGTTTATGCTATAGTCTTGAGGCTTACTGTAATCTGTAATTGGACTTGGAACTACAGTTCACATGAAGCCTTTCATTGGATTGGCCTTTGGGTGATGGGGGCTGGAATCACTGTATTGCCTTGTAAGGTTAACATGAGGGCGAGCAGTTAGTGCAGAGGCAAGCATATGTACAGCATGCCCTCTTCTTCCGCACGCTTCTTATGATTCACACAAGATCCCGACTGTGGTATAATGTTGGGTCAAAGGTCTCCTCTGGTTTAATTGCTTTAATCCATAATGGTTGCTTGTAGTTATCGGCAGAGCCATACCTCATTAAGCGTGTGCCTGTGTGCGTGTGTGAGTCCCAGAGATTGCTGTGCTCCCATGTAACAACCATGACCTTGGACAGAAGAGGATATAGATCTCTGCTCTCACCAGAGAGCAGCAAAGAGAGAGAGAAAGACAGACGCAACCTCCTGTTTTTCTTTTTCACCTCCTCTGCTCCGACCTATCTCTACTCGCTTTCTTTCATATCTGTCCTTTTTTTTTTCCCTACCAGAATCCCTCCTGGCCTCCATCTTTTCTCTCCTCGGTTGCCTTCTTCTTCTCCTCCCTCTCTATCTATCTTCCTCTGACCTCCAGTAGCACTGTAACAGTTGGACGGGGGCCGCCAGCCACTGTATGTTTTCTGTAATGAGCTCCTATATCTGCTTAACACACACCCATACACAAGCTCGCATGGATGCATGCACACGCGCACGCACAAACACACGCACACACACACACACACGCCCACGCGCACTCATACTATCAAAATGTATGGCTGGGGGGCAGTTTGGTGGTCTTGGTCCAGAGAATAGTGACATGTATTCTCGGGGCTGGCTGATAGATGGGGTTATAAATACAGCTCAGTGTCAGAGAATGATTCTGCTGTGTGGGCTTCACCTCATTGGATCCATTGTGTGTGTCTGTGTGCACGTGTGTGTGTGTCTGTGTGTGTGTGTCTGTGTATGTGTGTGAGAGAGAGAGAGAGAGAGAAAGAGAGAGAGAGACTGAAATTTATAAGAAAATCCACTTGAGAGGATCTGTGAGACAAAGCAAAAGTGATAAGATAAAAAAGAACAAAGAAAAAAAGAGGTTGCTCTAAACAAACTGGATAACCCACCCATTTCTCCGAGGTCTATCGAGCAGAGCACCAATAGCAGCACTCGCAGAGCCTTTGTGTTGCTTTTGATGGTTGTCTGGGGCTGCTAAGTATGGCTTTGTAGTCAGCCTCACTAATTGAAACTTGCAACTAATTTGGTCTACAGCAGTTAACCCTTAAAAGTGTCTTTGTCTGTGTTTAACAGAACAGGTCAAAAAAGGTTTATACACTCTATTAGAGAGAACATTGATACTATTTTCATACCTGTTCTTAAAATTTGAAGTAATAGCCAGCAAAGTTTGCCCTAGCATTTCACTGGAAGGATTGGAAACAGGTGAAACAGCTAGGAAGAGTAAAAAATACACCTGCCAGCACCTTTAAAGCTTACTCGCTCTAATATTTTATCTCATTTGTTGAATTTGTACAAAAAACCAAGTCCAAAAAAGGCCATTTTTAGCTTAACTTGGAATCGCAGGGGGTTGACTTCTTAGCGTGTCAACATCATAATGAAGTTTCTAGTCTTTTGCTCACTTAAGAAGTATTCAGCAAATTACCCTTCATTAAAAACACAAAAAATCCTTATTTTTACAGTGGGCTTGTTTTAACGATTACTATAAACACAAAAAATGCAAACAAAACTTCAGGTAAATACAGCACAGCCACACATGCCAGATTTTTTTGGTGTGTATACAGGATTTTTAGCCTAACACATTTCTTCAATTTTCACCATTTAGGTGAAAATACTGGCAGCAGCTGAACCTGTGAGCACTTTTGAAGCTTGAAAGACTAACATCACATGCAGAGTTCATCAGTGTCAGAGGAAGTCTTCCCTCAGTGTGTGATGTCTGATAGCTGGGGTGTTTTTGGTCTAAGTGGGCCTCCGTCACATCTGCTGACCCCCTTCCCCCTCTGAAGAAGCCCTTAACTGCTGGTCAAATCACTGATCAGCGGGCCTTGACCATTTTTAAGCACCACTCCTACACACACACATAAATATACACACTGAGTTCTCTCACTTTCTTTTTTAAATTTCACTGCCCCTCCTCACTCTCTCTCTCTCTCTCTCTCTCTCTCTCTCTCACACACACACACAGGAGGTGTACACTTCACCCCCTGTCCTGACCTTTACTTTGGCTAAATTGAATTTGGTTGTTTCCTCCCTCGTTCTCTCTCTCTTTCTGTTTTCCTCGTGTTGTTTGCTCCACGGGCTTGGCTCGTGCCTCGGCTGTGAAAGGCTGCATTAAACAGCTTTACAAACAAACGGCTGAGGATTTGGGTCAGACAGATATAGCATGTTTGCTGACCAGGGCTTCAATCTTTTCTCTGCCGATGACCGACTGTGAGGGCATCATGCAAAGCGAAAAAAAAAAAAACCTGAGAACTTGGAAGCTGGGATTTAACTGTCGGAGAAAATCTTCTTGCCTTTACAGAAAAGACTCTTATATGTGAGGATCGATACTTATTCAATGCATGCTTGAAACTGGTAATGGATCAAGTATCCAAGTACAGCTGTGAATCATAGTACCTCCATGACTGAAACTTTGTTGGAGTGTTTCTGACAAGCCATGTCAGGTTTTGCAAGCAGGTTTTGCAAATCAGGACAGTTTTCTCATGCAAGCACACACCACATTTGCCTGAGGATGTTGTGTTGTATCAGCGGATGGCTGGTTGTTCAATGGTGCACTGTTCAAACCAGAGACTGTTGATCTCATCTCATCCCCTGCTAACAGTCGGTGAAGATTTGTTTTAATCATGACAAAGATTTGTTCTGACTTTGCGAGGTAGTTGGATTTGTGAAATCGTGATCATTTGATTTTGAAAATCCATCTAGTCAAGCCATCCACCTGCGTCAGCCTGCTACCACGAGCTGAGGATGTGATCAAGGTGTGACAACAAGAGTTAGTTTGAAAACGATGGTGGCTCATAAAGAGGAAAGCATAAATGTTGCTATGGCATCAGTTATATCAGCTCGGGAAAATATTTGTCATTGAAAGTAGAGAAGAGCTGTGATGGCTTTACTCGACGCTAAAGATGCATTCAGGCTTCTCTTGACTGGCCTTGGCAGGTAGATTACCAACAGACTCCGCTGGTAGTTTGCTTCGCTATCTGGTTTGTTGATCTGACTGGTTAAAGTTAGCCCGTAACAGACAATAATAGAGAGATGATTCATCCGATCACCTGCCTAGTATTTTGGGTTTCCAGTGACGACTAGTTTGTTTAATAAACTGTCTGCTGCATTGGGTTAGATCTTTTCCCAGTCCCAACCAAAAAAACCTCTATCTGTCAAAATTTCACTAAATGTAAATCATTGAAGTGGCAAATGAAAAAAAAATGCTCAAAAAAATTTTTTTACAGCTATTTTAAACTGTTTGGTGATAGTGATGAAAGAAACTCTTATTGAGTTTTAAGGACTTTTTGTCGTGGCTGCACTTCTTGCTGTTTGTGTACTTATGCAGCTTCTTGGATGCCTTTATTCAAGCAAAAAATGATAATGTTTTTGTTCTTTTTTTATGTTCTTAGCTAATGTGTAGACCTTGTAGAAATTTGATCTTGAAACACAAAGAGATGTAATTGATGCTTGGATGTCAGCTTAAAACAGGTGCTTTGTTGAAACCGTACCCTAGCGAACAGGCATCAAGCTAACGAATGTTTCGCATAAATCCCTTCATGACATCTACGGCCCTTTGTCTTCTGTCTACTGTGTTGCTCCCACCCAAATGTGTTCAAATCAGTGCAAACTTGGCTTACTTTAATTTGATAGAGGCAGCAAGGCAGACAGACAAGTTGCTAGACGGACAATTACTGAGTGTGTGTGTGTGTATACATGTAATGTGTGTGTGAAACAACCTGTCTAAGCACACTTTTATCTGACATGTGATTTGTCCCCGGCGTTGTGGCTTGCTCCTGAGATTCGAGACCAATTTGCCCTCCTGTGACCAACCACTGTGTGACAGCCCTGTGTGTGTGTGTGAGTATGGTGTATGTGTGTGCGCTCATGTGTTTATGTGTGCAGTGTGTTTGTGTTCTTGCCTCTTCAGGAAAAAATGTCATAAGAAGAAACAGCAACAACAAAAAAGGTCAAGCAAAAAAAGCCGAAAAACAGAAACACACACCTGAAGATTGAGGAAGTAGTCAAATACACTCCTACTAAATTAGCTTTTCTGTCTCACCAAGAGAAAAAAAAAGGTTTATCAGTTACTTTACATCCACTGTGATCACTGCTCACAAGCTTTTTCAGTTCAGTTCTTTAAATAAATGGTAGATGCGTCACGGTTGGTGCGTGTGTCTGTGGTTTGCACTGCAAGTTGTTTCTGAATACTCAAGGTCTCTAGTTTGTGTGTGTGCTTGCGTGAATGCTCGTGTGTCCAAGACGTTGTGGTTGTGTGTGCGTGTTTGTTGCTCTTTGCCCTTGATGAGTTGTTGGCATACTGGTGGAAGAAGCTTATTAAAAAAACAAGTGTCTGGATCTGACTGGGTGTCACAGTTCAACACTGTAAGCATTCAACCAGCATACGCAGACAAACCCATACAAGCTCACACACACACACACACACACTCCAGAGCCTTTTCAAGCGACAAACTAGGGCAGTGCTCCTGTCATAGTCTGTCAGAGTGGCATCTTTTCTGTTCTGCTAGTGCTGCCAGTGTATATAAAATAGCAGAGTAGGCTAATGTGCTTTCCGCCACAGCAGAAGGGGGAGGGAGGCCCAAAAAAAAAAAAAAATGCAAGCTCACCGAGGCACAGTACATCACATACATGAATATTTTTATAAAGATTTTTTAGCTTTGCACACCATCTCCCTTTAAGGTTGCCAGAGTTTTTTTTTTTTCAAGGCTTTGGAGAATAAGGTTTTCAATAAACCATGTGCGTCCCTTTTAAAATCACTTCACTAAGGCAGCTGCCTCGAAAAAGAGCTTTGTAACAATCATTACATTTTTCTACCCATCTGTGACTGCAGTGTGGAGGACATCTTGTGTTTGTTATCCTAACTGATGCCTTGTTCACACATGCATGGGTATTTATCAAAATGTCACTTTTTCTGTGCATTTTAGCTCTGAGTCCACACACAAATACAGTTTCAGGTCACTGAAAATAAATCCTTTGTAATAAATCAAATGTGCATTGTTATTTCCTTTGAGTACTTTGGTTATATAGCAACTTATATAGGTTATATAGTGCTGGTTCCGACCTTGCTTGCAGAACTTTTCACATGTTTAAACATAAATGCACAGTTACTCTTCTGCTACATTTAGAACAGAGGCTCCAGAAATAGCTGTGGAGGTCACAACATAGGTCAACGCTCCAGTGACACAGGTTTTGTTAAAAAAAAAAAAAGTCAAACTTATAGTCTCATTAAGCCTATTTGGATAAGTCGTCTGATTTGCTTGAGGGTTAGATTGCCTTCCATTGATTTAGCATACTCATCACAGTGCTTTAACTGTGTTCATTTGGATAAAGATTTGTTTTAGACACTGTTTGTGTGGGCTACATTTTATTTGTGAACAGAGGAAACCCCCCCCCCAGAACATAATAACGAGGCCCATTTTACGTAAAACTAAGTCAGTGTCTTCCATTTCTGCTGGTTCATACAGGAAAATCCAACCCAACATTTCAGACATAAATTTGGAGCTTTTGTAGAGCTTTTGATCATTGATGCAAGCGTATTTAACTGTGTATCTTGCTTAATTATTCTACATAAATTTTGCTTGATTAATCTGATCATGTTTCCTCTGTTCCACAGGCAAAAATAAATGATAAAAAATTGAGTGGATTATTATCAGTATTCTGAAACTTAACTTGTTTTGAAGACATGAATGATTTGATTAAACCCAGCCTTTGATAAATATTCTGTTGATATGATTTGATAAATACCCCTATCATTAATCTCAACCCTTTCTCTTACCTATTTGTGTTGATGTGGCTATTTTTCAGTGAACATCTGCATGGCACAGCTCGTCTCGTGTTCCAAACTAGAGAATATATTGCGTCTCCTGATTTATTTATCACTGATTAAAGTATGTAGTATAATATATTGAATATATGTAGTACACACATTAAAAGGAACATAGAGTAAACTGGTAATCTCATATATCTGTTTATACTTTAACATTATCCATGTTTCTAATCAAGTTTTTTCTTGCAAGTCACAAATAACATTTTTATATCAGAGTAATCAGCCAACATATGCATATGCTTATGTATGTTTCTATAAAAGTAACGTGTTTCTATGAGGCAAATCTTAAGGATATTTATGAAAAATAGATATTAAGCAGCAAAAGCAAATCAATCTATTTAGTCCAACATTAATTGGCTGCATTTGCAATCTACGTGCAAATGATATACACATAGTATCTTAATTATACACTGATCCACTTTACTATCACCTCATGATTCAGACACTCAACTGCTCATTTAGTCATGCACGCAACAGCTAATTGAATTTTACTGTGTGTTTCACAGCTTTTACTGTCAGTGATCAGACCCTGTCTATCACTCATTAGTATAGCTACAGGCTATTGTGTTTAATCTATATAATTCAGTCCATCCAAAGAAGGATTTCATTTTGTGTTCGTAACGAATGGAGGATCAGCATTACATTTCTCTGAACTGAACAGAAAGTTAGAAAGCAGGCACAATAAAGCCGAATCAACGAAGAATTAGCATCAGAATTACAATATTTAAATCCACTGAATTATTCATAGACACTTTCACTCTTTCCAGACAGCTGTCACACTCGAAAGTGAATAACATTCTTTCCACTGAAATCATGCTAGATCCCACCTCATCCCACAAAATACTCCTGAAATTAAAAAAAATTGCAGCTTTTGAGGAAGCACATCCCACGCACACAAACAGTGCATAATGGATTCTGCAAATCTGACATGTGATTACAAATGTTTGCTTTGAAATCCTCTCTCACATTTCAAAATCTGGTGAGTAATTTGAACCCACCCAGATGTGATTTTATGAGAATAACTGTACAGCAACAATTTAAAAAGAGTTCAAAATGCAGGTCGTGCAAGAGCAGAGACAAAACAATGGATTGCATTTGGATTAATGTAT
The DNA here is from genome assembly GCA_029814665.1 of Acanthurus lineatus. NCBI lineage: Eukaryota > Metazoa > Chordata > Actinopteri > Acanthuriformes > Acanthuridae > Acanthurus > Acanthurus lineatus. Next base: position 9,491,298 of record JAPZDV010000004.1, on the reverse strand, counting down.
GTATTCAATATTTCCTCCCAACAGAACTATTTCCTAATGGAAGAAATCCATTAAATGCATCTTACAGGAAAGAGGCTTGTGTGTAAAGAAATAATGGAAAGCAAAAATGACTGGAGGTATAATTTGGTTGAATATACAATAACACATGGCTTTGATCAAAATATGAGCAGGGGATGTGAGAGGAGAGCCTGAGGAGAAAAAAAAATGATTAAGAGCCGTTGGAAAGAGCAGAAGATACAGCAACAGAGCAGCAGCAGCGTCGGGGAAAGGCTTGGCATGATGGCAGTTTTGTTTCTAAAGTTCAGAGCTCAACTCTTTCCACTCCTTCATCCTGCTCTCCATCGGCCTGTTTGTTGCCCTGACAACACTCTCAGTTGTTGAACTGCACTCTCGGTGAAGAGGAAGCGGGGGAAGGTCTGTGTGTGTGTGTGCGTGTGTGTGTGTGTGTGTGTGTGTGGCGGCACTAATACTGAGACTGTGTTACTGAGACTGTGTATGTGTGTTCATGTTTAGTTTTGTGGCTGTTCGTTTTTTTTGCATCTGGGTGTATTTCAGTGTGTTAGGTTATCTCAGTATTGAGCAAGCTGCTTTTACTAGAGCACATACTTAAAATTATTTCTATTTTAATTAACCTTATTTAACCCCCTAACCCCTCCATCTGTAGAAGATTTAGATCTGAGTGATAAAGTCTCTCTTGATAATATTAAAGGAACAGCTCAAGATTCTGGGAAATATGTTCACTAGTTTTCTTGCAGAGCTTGAAGTGATCACTGTCATATCTGTACACCGAATATAAAGATATAACCAGGAGATGCTTAGCTTAGCATAAAAACTGGGAACAGGAGGAAACACTTAGCTTGCCCCAGCATAGCAGCACATCTGGAGCTCATCTTGTCTGTGTAATCTGTACAAACATTTACAGAGACTAGCTAGCTACAACTTTAAGCTAAGCAGCTGCTTGCAGGAGCTTCATCCTTAGCACACTATCAAGTGTATTTTGCAAAATATTGAACCATTTTTAAATGATGGAAGACATTATAGACACTTGTTTGCATAACTCATCGTCATACATACTGTGAACTTTGTCTTTACAACCTAATGGATCTTCAGAAGCAAGTTAAACTTGTTACATTTTTGAACACATTATACTGTAAGTTCAACTGAATGTGTAGGGCTCAACTGGTTCTGCTTTTATTTTTAAATTAAAGAAAAGACACATGCAGGTGTTTGATCTGAATAATAGGTGAAAGAAGAAAATCAGATCGAAAACTCACAAAAAAACAGTGAAAAGAATAGATTTTAAGAAATACCATCTGCAAAAATAAGTATAGCATCACATCTTTTTTGGATTATTTTGTACTTAAAAATCATGATCAGCATCTTTTTTGCATTTTCTCTTCGCTTTCTATTACTGGGAGATTTTCTGCCACAGGAGGACCTTGATTACCGTAAACTTGGGTTGTCAGCAGTTTCTTGCAGCAGGAAACGTAACAACTTTTAGGTGTATGGGGACATAAAACCTATTTGAAAATCTGTTCAAGCTGAAAAGGCCCTGGCGTGTGTGTGTGAGTGTGTGCTGGTTTTTTTTTTTTTTTTAAAAAAAGGGTTTTGCATCCAAAGGCAGTAAAAAAAAACCCAAAAACAATGAGGCTTATACATGTTGTGTCAGCAAAGCCCTTCATTACAGACCATAACTCCTTATTGCAGTTTGATATTTAATGATGAAAAGCTCTTAGAAACTCATTATGCAGTCACATACTGTACTCTATACTGAGTCTGTGTGGTTTTCTTATTGAGCAGTCTTTCTCTCTGTGGCACTGGCACCACCCTGAGGTGTGTGTGTGTGTGCTTGTGTGTGTGTGTGTGTGTGTGTAAGCATCCTGGTGTCTTTGTGTGCCAGTCTGGCTGTTGGCAGCGCCGTTTGATTCTTGGCAGGTGGATCACAGCTTCTTGCAGCCCAGCTGAAGAAGTGGATACCAACCACAAAGAGAGAGAGAGAGAAAGAGTGAGAGACAACCAGTATGACAGAGAGAGTAAGACAGAGAGAGAGAGACAAACAGCTAGACAAAGAGGGATAGACAGAAAGAGAGACACCCCAGTGGAAGGAAACTGCAGTGTGAGGGAAAGTAAAACAGACAGACGGAGACGAAGCGACAAAGAGATCGAAAATGTTTTGTATTTTCACACACAGTCATACATTTACAGTAGCTGTGGGTTTTCAACGTTGATCTGCTTTCGTACGGATATTTCAGATCAACGAATTCTCACCCACCGGCTCCTCCTCATCTTTCACTTTCAGAATGTAAACCTCTCAGTGTGATGCTGCAAATCAATAAAACAGCATGTCTCCCTGCAACCGAACGACTCTAACTGTAATCAGGTCACACATGTGCATGTACATGGATCTGTGTGCCTATGAAAATAATTAGAAACGTGTCTGTGTGTGTGTGTGTGTGTCTGTGTTCCTGAGTGAATTGTGTGTAAGCAGTATTTTCAGGTAGAAAGGCTGGGGGAAGCAGATGGATTTTTGCTTCCATGTTGTCACAGAAATACTTAGATTTGGAAGTCGACCTACTGTGGAGATTGAAACCTGGGGATTTTTTGGGTGTGTGTGTGTGTGTGTGTGTGTGTTGGAGAGAGAGAGAGAGAGGGAGAGAGAGACTGGTCATTAGATTGAACATGAGCCTGGCCTGAGTGAGAGACTGATGAGCTTGGTGTTTTTATTCCAGGCCAAAGCAGGCCTGGCCCAGGCTTAGATTTCACACACACACAATTTAGTCAATTCCCTGGTGAAAGAGAAGACAGAGAGAGAGAGAGAGAGAGAGAGAGAGAGAGAGAGAGAGAGACAGGGTGGGAGCATTTGGAGATGGATGGAGAGATTGAGAGCTGTGGTTTCATTTATGTTTGGGCAGAAAACTGTTCATCTTCATAATTTCTCTTTCTCTTAATGCTTGACACACAAACACAATGGTTCGACACACAAATGCACCACGCTACATATGCACATATGCATAGTGGTTGTGTCAGCAGACAGGAAGCTATAGCAAATACATAATTGATGAGTTTAGTCATTGATTACAAGTGATAAGTGGTATTGACAGGAGGTGTGAGGAGCACTGAAGAAGTGTCAGTGTGTAGGTTTATGTATGTGAAAGTGTTTTCCCAGAGGGCTGCAAAATGGCTTTAGAATATGTAACAGCCTCAGAAACACATTAGCTTAGTAGACAGTATTTAAAGGCAAGTTACATGATGAGGGAATACAGACACAGACGGGTAAACCTGTCTTCATGTAGAAGGTCGTAAAAGGTTGAAATCTAGAGTAAAGTGTGCTATGAAAGTATAAGAGTGTATGGCAGCGTCCTGAACGTTGACTGAAAGACGTGAAACTGTTCCCATACTGAGAGTAACCCGGGCCGCCTGGGTGAAAACCAGGAATTCTAACCACGAGATCATACAGGGTCTGTATATTGTGACCCATCAATTAAAGAATGGGCGAACCGATTTGAAGTGGGTTTGACCACATTCTTTAGCCACGCCCCAACAGAGTTAGGTAGAGGATGTGTACATTAATTGGTGTTAAAATGTTACATAAAGCACCTTTAAATTATACTTTTTCTTAGTTTTAGACATAGAATGGGCTATATGTCTAAGATTTCTGGTTTTGTTGGAAAATACACTTATGTGTTTTAGCAGATTAGCCTAGCCAGGAAATAAACTCAGGCAGTGTTTCTACCTTTCTGTTTGTGCATTCATCAAACTAACAAGATATATGTTAGCAAGTGAGGTTTAGAACTGTTGGAGTTCAGATATTTAAACTTTGAATGGAGCAAAGCAAGCTGTTTACCTCTGCTTCCAGTCTTTGTGCGACACTGGAATAACCACCCACTGTTTCTCACACCTATCTAAACAAAAAAAATCATATTTCCTAAAGTGCTGAGTTATTCCTTCAGTGGCAAATTTCTTTCAGAGCTAAAAGCATGAAAGAAAAAAAAATCTGCACTTATTCTAATGATTTATTGGGTTCCACTTTGCAAGCATAAAAAGAAAATAGAAAGATAGAGAAAAAATGAGAGACATTTGGGTTCTTGGTGAACTGTGAGATCTGATCTGATCAGATTAGACTTACATACTCTCAATGCTAATAGTGCTAGCTAGCTAACAGTTAACATCTGTAGCCCACAGTCAACAAAAAAGCTGCTTAAAGCAAAAAAAAAAAAAAAAAACATAAAAAAAACAGTCCAGTGGTCAAATTCTTTACTCCACAGAATGTCCTGTTTCTTCAGTAGCGGCCTCTGCACACAGAGAAACCAGAACATTGTTTCTGGAGGACACACTGGAACTGAATTTGAGTGGGATTGTATTCCATTTTTTAGGACTGTAATTTTCATTCACCTCCATTGTATTTCCCGGGGGGGGGGGGGGGGTTATATATTAAAAAAGTAAAAAACAAAAAAAAGATAAGTTATTGCCCATAAACAACTAATGGCATGTTAGAAAATATGTAGTTTGA
>JAPZDV010000004.1:9427433-9486688 GCA_029814665.1 Acanthurus lineatus | reverse complement strand
ATTCACCTCCATTGTATTTGGCTGGGGGGGGGTCTTACAATCTTAGCAAACAAAAAAAAAGATTAAAAAAAAGATATCTTCTTACCCATAAACCACTGATGGCATGTTAGAAAATATGTCTTTGTAATTTGGATGAAACAGACCCTTTAATTAATGATGTTGCACTCAGCTATACTCACAGTAAAACACACAAAGTAGTAACCTATTAGAGTAATTCAGTCACAGACAATATCATGAAACAGGCAATTTTCACTACATTCCACAAACCTTGTTGATAGGTAGCTTTTATCTCTGAGCAGAAAAATGAGTGTGTGTGTGTGACTGATAGAGTGTGTGTGTGTACTTCTCCGTTTGGTCCTGAAATCACATATTATTAGGCTATTATGCCCTATTTCTGTACGCCACTCAAATACCCATGAACTGAGAAAAGCAGTCTAAATGGTCTTTAGTCTGTCTGAACACACACACACACACACACACACACACGGGCTGGAGGCTGCCCCTGACCTTTTGCTGCTCAGCACCTCTCCTCCTCTGTTCCTGTCTCTTCCCTCCCATTTAATCCACCTCGCTCTCCCTCTGCTTCATTATGTGCACTATTTTCTCTGCAGTCGTTTTCTCATGCAGACGCACACAGATATGTGTGCTGCTACACGCGCGTACCCACATGTAGGACTCTCTAATACAGCATGACATGCCTCCCTGCTGTCACGGTGTGCTGAGCCGAGGAGAACGGCTGGGATTCGGTGAGGGCTGATGAACAGCATGAGTGCGAGAGGAAGAGAAAGAGAGGGAAAGACAGGAAAATAGAAGGTTGGACCAATTTTATAGTCTTTTTGTAATACCTACAGGCTGTACGGGTACACATAGGGGCTTGTAAACAGGCACTTTTAAATTGAGTGATTAGTCTCATTTGCATTCAGGAGGACAAACTCTGTTTTCTTTTTGCTTTTGAATAGTTTTTTCGGGTCACTGCTCCAAAAAAAATTGGAAGGAATATTGGCGTGCGCTGCTTTTAAGTGATGCAGTCAGTTTAAATTGCATTGGGTCAATGACTCGCCTGTCTGATCTTGGATCTGTGGAATGAAGGTATAGGTTCAAAGATTTCGATAGGAGGAGGATAACCTGAGAGAGACACACAATGTGTGTGACTGTGAGACAGAAGAAAGAGAGAAGCAGCAGTCTCTGCAGATGGATACTGATTAAATATTGATGGTCAGTGGTGTTGAAGGCTTGATTAGGACCTGACTGAGCCAAACCCTTAACATGCACACACACACACACACTAACAAGCATGTGCAGCCCATACACACACACTAACACACAGGTGGAGAAGGTTGCTCCAGAGCCTGAGCAGGTTTTCATTATGCCTCCCGCTGGTCAACCTGCCACCTTCTCCTCTTCCTCACTTCTCATTCTCACCTTCCTGCATCCGTTCTGCACTTTTCTGCTGCCACACGGGGATCACAAACAGGAAACAACACATGCAAGTGACACAGAAAAACTTTTAATGGTTTTAAGCTTGTTTTAGGTCTGAAAGTTGTTGCTAACATGTCTGTAGTTTGCTGGATTAAGGGTTGGGCCACCCAAAAGACAAAAACACATATTTACTTGCTTAACTGATAGAGTTTTCCAACCATGGAGAGTTTTATGTGCCTCAGTATCCATCACCATAAAAATGTCTGGATAATCCACAGACCATGTTGTCAACATTTTTTATAGAGACTGTTTCTTCACTAGAGTCATATGAGGAGTGTTCAGAGAAAAGTCTGTGGTTTTTCCAGAATAATAGGCAAAAAAAAGAGCTGCTGCTGAATTTGTTCATGTAAAATTTTTCTTTCCTAACACAAACTGAATTCCATTTACTTCCATTGTATTTGGGTGGCAGAAATTTTAAAGGCATGTTACTTAAAATTCTGCTTGCATAGAGTAAGACTACTGCTCTAAGTTGTGCAAAGCAACATGTGTGCCTGCTTGTGGGCTCAACAGGGTTACAAGTATAAAGACAAAAGCAGTGTTTTTTGCCATATACAGGTTGAAAATATTAGAATAAGAATACAATATAAGAATAATATATTACTTGCTATATATCTAGCACACGGATCAACAGCAACTAGATGATTACAAGGCTGGTGTTCTAAGAGAAGATTTGGAAACATTTGATACCTTTTATTAAAATGTTTTTACATCTTTTAATACATCTTGACCTCCTATCTCCTTAAAAAAAGCAAGCTTCAAATTTATAACAGCCATTTTTAAGGGCTACATTAAGACTGTTTCATACTCAAAAGAGATTCTTTGAATGAAGTGTAATCTTTAATGTATAAAATGTAAATGTAAGTATAAAATACGCTCTTTTCTCTTGCCGCTGTATCTCAACACTGTTTCGATGACCGACTTTGTGTGTCGTTGAACTGTAACAGCTGTGGCACAACCACAGCGATCTTTGAAATTATAGGTTCACTGCTGCTTGTGATGCCAGGGCTGTTGCACTCCAACACAACAAAAGACACCCTCATATAAGTATGCAAGTGTTCATAGATGAGAGATAGGTAGCAGTATGATTTGATGTGATGCTTTCAAGGAAGTTATATCTGATCTCTGTAATTTTACAGTCTAATCAGTCTCTTAAGGAAAGCAACAGCGTGCCTCTTTGTCTCAGTTTATGTGTGTTAACATGTTCTTTTTCTCTCTCCTCTCTTGCAGTTACGTTGCTGGACTCCATGTCAGCCTTGGCTGATCTGGGCTGGGAGGCTTACCCTAATGAGGGGGTGAGTGTATGCACTACCACACACACGCATACACACACACACTCAGACGCACACAAAGTCATCCTCTCTGTACTGTAGCAGGAGCTGTTACGGAAAAGAATAAATCTGATAACAACTAGTCGCTTGTGTTGTCTCATTTTCCAGGGACACAGGCAGGGACTCGAAGCTAACAGCAGCATTGAAGTGTGTGTTTTAGAGAGCACAGGGTTCTTGAGCGCTCCTTGCTAAATCGGGAGTCTGCAGGGGGAATTTACAAATTATTTCCGCTGCGCTGCAAATGCCGTGGCACTGGAGCCTCCATTTATTACGGGTTGCGATTTTTGGGGATGGAGCAAAGGGAAGAGGTGGAGGGGTAAATATTCTTACATAAGAGGAGGTTGTTGTGTACATGTTGGTGGTATTTGAATGGTGCGTGCGTGTGTGTGTGTGTGTGCGCATAGGTGGAAGGAGGAGGGGTTGCATAACTAGCCTTTTGCAGGTAAAGGGACCAAGGGAGTCTGGAGTGCAGCCACGATGCATCATAAAAATGACAACAGCGAAGTGAGAGGAGAGGAAGCGGGTGAAAGCGAAGAGAGCAAGCGACGACAGAGTGCATTCAATAAAGAAATAAGAGTGGGTTCTGTATGTCACTTCAGCGCAGGAGCTGCTGAATGGCACTGAATTAATTCTATTTCTCCTTGAGTCACACTTCCTCTCCACCATTCAGCGTCAGTGTGTTAAATTGCAGGATGCCACACGCGGTTTCATGGTTGGGCGCATCAGAGAGGCAGCTGAAGCAAACAGAGCTGAGCAAGGTTGTTTTCTCAAGCAAGCAAGGGTATCAAGTTCACTTTATTGAAGTGCTCTGATTGTGGGGCCATATCGTGGATGGTTTTTTTTTTTTTTTTTCTTGTTTCACTGAGGTCCTTATAGAAGAAAAAGAGTGGGTCTCGTCTGCGGCTAAGCCAAAAAAAGTTCAAAGTCAAGTTACTTTTATTGAAAATATGGTTCCGTTTTTTGGTGGCTTAATCATGGCCCACAAAAGCACATGTGTTGTTAGTTTGCCCTCAAAGACATGTGCTGGGTGAAAAGTAAAATATACACATCTTTTTTTCATGAGCTGTCAACGTGGTGGAGATCTGGCATCTCCTCCCTCAGTGTGTACAGATATTGAGGGGATATTGGGGATATTGAGGGGATACTCCATGAGACCCCACACAACTTCTATGTCAAATAAATACTACAAGTAGATCCTTGATAACACAGTATCAACTGAGACATCCTACAAGCAAAAGTCTTTTCTCCGGCTTCCTCTTACTTTGAGGTCAGCCACAAGATTTATCAGCTCCCTCATCTGACAAAGGAAATGAATAAATTGGTCGAAGTTGTTTTTATTTTGTCTCGTGGCACATGAAGGCGTTGTATTCTTCCTCTGAGATGAACATGATCCCCCTCCCTCTTTCTCTGTCTAGTCTCTGTCAGTTTAAAAGACAAATGCATCAGGCTGAACTGTATGAAAGAGATTATTCTGCTCATTCTGTGACTTTGCCATAAAATATTAAGCTAGAGGGCAAACAGGCGTCAGGCAAAACAAAGCAAATGCCGTTGAAGCAACAGTTTGTGCTTGTTCATTTCAAACACAGGGGCTGCATCAAGTTTCAGAGTGAGTTCAAGGATTAGATTAAGCTGTGCAGTTTGGATGATTCCTTTGTATGTGCGCATTGTGAAGCTATTAAATTTTGGGTAAGGGCAAGTTACTTAATAATCTGCTTATTTTTATTCCCACCTGCTGATGGATCTGATATGAATCTGACCTGCTGGGCTAAATTTATTTGTATGTCATGTTTATGTTGACATGTAGAGCTGCAGTAAGCCCTGAACTTCTTGTGTCCCTTTTTTTAAGGGACAGTTACATGCTTTTACTGTGAAGCACCTTTATGAATTTAAATGCATTTGTCACTGAGTCAGTGGAGCAAAACCAGATCTGTGTGACAAGATGTGGTAATATTCTGCACTATTTAACAGATCTGTTTAAAACACTGCAGGAAGAAATAAGCAGAAAGGGTGAGCTGTCAGATGAAGAGCTGAGGATGAGGAGCTCTTAACTGTGGTTTTGTGGAAACCAGCATATCACCAACACGTCATCCAGTTAAACAACTTCTATTTTTACTTTACTGCACTTCTCAGAAAAAAAAAATGCTGTGCCAGCACGGCTTGAATTTCTGCAGTAACACTCATGTTGGGTACCGCAACCAGTTTGGAAAAAAAAAGTACATCACTAAAGTTTGGAATGATGTTTTGTTGATGTTTATTTTTACTTTTTTTTTTTTTAAAAATGTCTGTTTTGACAGAAAAAAACTATGATTAAGACACCAAATGCAGACTGACACTTGAAGTAGTTTTGGTCCCACAAGAAGAATAAATAAATAACTAAAAACCATTCAGTCAGTGTCCCTTCAGTGTTTCAAAATTGGGGAGAATCCTGTTGTAACAATGTTTTCTTCCAAAATTCCTTGATATTGAATTTCTCTCACAGTCCACAAAATCTTAAAAGACCTTAGATCATTATTTAACTACAATGATGCTAGCTGATGAGCTCTGATTATTTTGGGAACTGGCTTTTACTTTGGGCCTTCTTCAGTCAACCTGGTTTTTAGACTGGATAAGTTTTAGTTGGATTGTTCATTTTGAAGATGTTCAGCTCTTGAAAAAGGTCTTTCTACATTCTAACAGCGTAAAAGACCAAAAATAAAAAGTACAGAGTAGTCCTCTTAGTTATCTGACTGTACTGAAGTTTTTGTTGCAGAAGATTCCAAACTTGTAAACACTTAGCTTGACAGAGTCAGTAGTTTGGCCACGTGAAGCCAAATGTCTCTTGCTGAAGAGAAGACGTCTCTGTTAGCTCTCCATAAACAAAAAGCAACACTTGTATCATGATATAAATCTGTAAATGTTATTTCCTGTTCTGCCACCAATAATCCAGCAAATTTCTGGTTAAATAAAATTGGTAGCATTAAGCATAAATAGCAGTATAAAGACGAGAAGAGGCTGCCAATCCTTTTGGCAGCCGCACTGTTTGTTTAGTATAGTTAAGCATATGTCTTATGTCTTATGAGAGGACATAAGAACAAGAAAAAAGAGAAATGAGAGGAAGAGTGGTAGCAGAGTGACAGAGTGAGAGGAGAAAGGTGCCGGGGCTGTGAGAGGGTCTTATGTTTCATATCAGGGGGATTATCTAGTTGACCTTTGAACCTTAAACCTGAGGATTGGTCACAGCGAGAGGCAATTCCCACCAATCTGAGCCCGATGTCTACCTGAATTAGTCCAAAACCACACTTGACCCCCGCAGGTCAAGCTTAATCCAAGCCGTGCAGGGCCGGATGTGCCGGAGACTGCACGGAGCGACCCACTTCTGTCACCAGGCGGGGGTGTTCCTTGTGAGGGACACAAAACAGATACGTCTTAATGATGCTTGAAAATGGGAGGCCCCCACGGCATCTCCACTCCCTCAGAGGCTCCTCAGCCCTCATTGCCCCCCTACTCTTTCTTCATCTTCCATCTCTGTTTTTGCCTCCCTTCTTCTTCTTCTTCTTCTCTGCCCCCCCTCCCTCGCCGAGCCAGAATTTGGAGGCCAATTATGTCCTCGTAGGTGTACCCATCAGATGATTGCAGATGGAGGGATATTATGTTAAGCTGGTGAGTGGTTGAACTTAAACCCTGATCCGACATCTCTGCTTCACTTCAAAGCAATCAAGCGGGCTCAGTGCTGATTGGCTGAGGTGATGAGGGGTTCTGGGAGGAGGGTCTTACTCTGAATGTTAATTGGTGTTCAGACTGAACCAATACAGTCTCAACAGTCGTCTCTTCATATACATGTATCTGTGTGTGTGTGTGTGTGTGTGTTTGTGTATGAGTCAGCCTATCCAAACATTTTCCCTGTTGTGTTTTTGGAAGATTTTCTCTCTCTCTCTCTCTCTCTCTCTCTCAGGCGGCCGGTGTATCATTAGCAGATATGGAAGCGAGCAGGTTGTTTTCATGTTCATAAGCACACCTGTGCTTTGCACCAGGCAAAAGTGACGATGAACAGACTCACCAACTGGGGAAATAAGTCGCTCACCAGGAAGTGGTAGTAATCCAGCCACTCCAAACTCTGCCTACAAAGAAATAAACAAAGACATCATAAAGCCCTCTTTATCCCTCAATGACTATTCCCATAAATGCTTTAATCACCACTCCCTGGGGACTCAGTTTTCTGTGTGTGTTTGTGTGTGTGTGTGTGGGTGTGCGCGACTGTCCTGTGATGTCCGACTGGTCTCAGCTCTGCACAGATGGGTCTATTTAGCTGCCAGGCGCGCCTGTAATTTACCAACATTCATTCCTCTCCCCCTTCCTCTCTGCGTCTTGTGTTTTGCTCTTTTAATTGAATCGTGTGCGGTTGATCACAATAAGTGCTCGTTGCTGTGCGCTCACAATGTCATGCACGGCTCCAGTGATTCGCCCTTTGTGTGTGTGAAACTCTGAGGAGGCCGTCAGGGGCATTTGTGTCCGCTGACTACGACGGCATAAACAATCCTTTTCTTCCTCTTACTTTCTTTGTTTCTTCCGTTTTTTCTCTGCCTCCCTCGCTCTATTTCTGTGGTGGAAGGACTGTTGGGTCATAATGAAGAGAGAGCCGGTTTTGTTGGAGCTCCAGTTGATACACAGTAGATGTTTCTGTGGAGATTAAAAGCATCTGAGTGTGCGGGAGAGCTGGAGAGAGTTGTGTGCTGTTCTATGTGAGATTGTGTGTGTTTTATGTGGATCTGTTTTAGTGCTCAGGACTCAGGAGGTGAAATGCGTCAAGCTTTTGCCGGGTTGTTGGGCCGTCGCATCAGATTAACCTCAAGAATCCAACCTCAGCTTGGGCTCAGCGTGTCTGAAAGTTTCTCTTTGCCTTTTTTTTGTTGCTTTCTTTGCTTTTTACTGGCCTCTCTTCACTCCCTTTCCTTTCTCTTTACCTCTCAGGTCATCTGCGTTTCTGCTTTCATTTGAATTTCAGGACACGTTTGGGATCGTGGGTAGTTTCAGGTGTGTATGCACATGCGAGTGTGTGTTTACGGCGTGTGTTCAGGCCTGTGTTTGTACATCAGGATCTGTGTGTCTCTATGGTCGGACCACTGTAAGGTGATATGTGCTCATCACAGTTGAGCCGACAGCTTCACTCTGAAGTCGATGACAGCAGCTCAGAACAAAGATGGTGGTCCTTTTCCCCCTCACCACAATCGAGGACTCATCCAGTCTGTGTGCAAGTCTTTGCATGTGTGCATGTGTGTGTGTGTGTGTGTGTGTGACCAAGAAAATCTAGTTAGCTTTCCAGTGGATCAGATATCTTGAGTCACCAAAACCGCACTGGTTTATTTTTCTTTTCTTGAAGGAATAGAAATGTTCTTTCTCTTTGTGTGTGTGTGAGTGTGCATGATGGCATACATGTGTGTGAGCCTGTCTTTCTGTGTGTGTGTGTGTGTGTGTGTGTGTGTGTGTGTGTGTGTAGATAGAAATGTTTTCCTGCTCATGCGAGAAGTGTTCTCAATTACGGCCTTAGTCAGAAGTGGAAACAGATGGCAGCAGATGACGGGAGACAAAGTAGCTCTGTCCTACCTACTCCTTCTTGCTCTCTCTCTCTCTCTCTCTCTCTCCGTGTCTCTCTCATACACACACTTTACCTCTTAACCGCTAAATCATGCGTTCACTTCAGGAAAAACATGCTCACTCTGTGCACACGTGCAGCATAGACAAAGACAGTCCTTCAGTCATCTTGACACAGATCATCACTCATATTCACCCAGACGTGGAAACAGAACATGCAGGGTAAACGTCAGGTTTTTGCATGAAATCACAGTTCATTGAACTTGAGCCCAGTTTCTCCATGAGCGGTCCTCGGACTGAGTTCGCCTTTGTTCATTGACTGGCAGTGAATTAGGAGGGTCTTAAAGCTTAAAGTGGTGCTGTTGTCAAGCCGGCCCAGTGCTGCTGAAAGTCACTCGGTCCCGGTTGCACGTCCACTTAGTCTTTGATTTGAAATATATGTTTTTGTTGAAAGGATTTCCGCCATTAATGCAAACACCTCTCAGCAGCCATCGCCTCCTCTCTTTTGCACTCTCCTTTCCTGTGTTCCTCCCCTCATCCTGCTCCTCAACCCCTCTCCCACATTCTCCTCTTTCCTTTGACTCTCTTTCTTTTTCACATCATTTTAAGTATTTTCTTTCTACTCTCCTTCCACATCTTCTTACACCCTTGACTTTGATTTCCAATATTTTCCTTCCCTTCATCCTTTTCTTTATTGCTCTGCAATCTAAATTAAACTGTCATTTGATAAATGTGGAGGATCCTAAATCAAATCAGATATTCCATGTCAGAAGCTGAACCATAAATAGATGTATATCTTTCATCCAGTTACTCTTTCCTTTAACTCGAAACCTCATGTTTCCCATCCTCAGTGGGAGGAGATCAGTGTGATGGATGAGAGGAACACCCCGATGAGGACGTACCAGGTGTGTAACGTCATGGAGGCAAACCAGAACAACTGGCTGAGGACGCGTCACATCAGCCGAGAAGGAGCGCAGCGCGTCTACATCGAGATCAAGTTCACCCTGAGGGACTGTAACAGCCTGCCTGGGGTCCCTGGTACCTGCAAGGAGGTCTGCACCACTTCACACACACACACACAAACAAACACAGTGTGGTGGTTGATAGAAAATGTCCTTGCAACTGGCTTATATGTGTGTGTTTCAGCCCACCTGTCGCAGGTTTTTTGCTTGTTTTGTTCACTCTTGGGGAGCAGGACAATGAGTTTTGACCTGCTCTGTGGGTGCTATTGTGTAGCTGTGTGTGCTCCGAATTTCTTTCGGAGGGAAACAAGTAAAAAAAGCCACTTTTCTGTTTCGGAGATCAATAGCACAGAAGTAAGTTTAATTTGGAACATGGTGGAGGCAGAAATTGTTTGGAGTCTGGGGTTTGTCTCAGAAGAATCACTTTTGGAAAGCTACAAAATCTTCTCTGACTAAGCAGAACACTGCTTTCTGAAATTTAGTAAACTATAATGTAACTGGTATTTTTCACTTTTCAGTGCATACATCACTGAATTAGCAGATACCTGTTATAATTGTCATGAAAAGGTAAATTTATAGAGAACACAAAAAAGATAAAAGTCACTTTTAAACACACAAAATCTGTGCTTTCTTCAGTGCGCCTAAACTAAATAAACATATTAGCTTTATTAACACTGCTCTACCTTTTCAATTGATTCTGGCTGATTTTTCTATTTGATCTACTACCATTACAAAAGCTATACTATTTCCTTTTGCAGTGTCCTCTCAACGCAGCAGTAAACCTAGACACAGAACATCAAAATATGAGAGTACTGGATCTGAATATTTCACGAACTTGATATTTGTTCCTGCCATAGATATCTGGTTTTCAATTTGGAGATTTGGACATTGGTTATGTGATATTCATTAGGCTATAAATTAATAAAGGCCTACTGAGAAATTCATTTTGTCAGCACATTCTTGTATTATGGTTATATTTTTCAGAGCATACAGTTATGAACAGTAATGTAGGTCTTACCCATGATTATAAAATTGACACAAAAAGTACTCAAATATCTCTCAACAGAGTCTTAAAAATTTACAGCTTTCCATTACTCCAAAACCACCACCACACCACCCCCTCCCCATGCCAAAGCGTCTAATATTCATTGTTAATTAGTGCTAAAGCCCCAAAGCCCACAGAGGGTTTCTGGAACAGCTCAAGAACCAAGAAAGAACAAAGTGAGGCAGATTCTCTGGACCACTACTTTTTTGTTGTTTGGCAAGGTTAAAAACAAATAGAGCAAAGCCTGCGAACTAGTTCAGGCAGTCGACCTGAGTGACATTGCTACACTCACGAGGCAAATCTCCCTCTCCACAATCATATGCAACACACACTCTCTAAACTACAAATTCCCATCTCTCCCTTTGCTCAGTTTATGATTTTTCGCCAGTCAGACCAACACGCAAGCTTGCACCTGCAGGCTTTTATTAGGGTCAGGGTATTCTTAAGATCATTGCTCCTCACTACCCAAATCTACATCACCATATCTGCAGGAGAGTGAATTTGGAGCCTGGACACAAATTAAAAAGCAATAATTTGTTCGTGAACCTAATGAACACAATTTACGAGGGTACTCATAAATGGACATTAAATCAATGTAAAGGAGGGATTTGTGTTCTCACAAAGCACAGAAATCTGCCTGTTGTCATATACATTAAGATATAAACTAGTGCAAGGCTGGGCTACAAAGTACAAAGTTTACTTTGTAATATAATTACTGCTTGCCATGAAATCAATGTTTCGTCTGCACATGATAATACAATACACTGCAGGGCAGCAAAAGGACATTTCGAATATTCTTTTCCATTATTTTTCAGTCTTTTCGATTCCACATACACACACATATGCACACACACAGATGGAAGTTCACTTTGATGGTTGATGAATAGATGAATAGGCAAAAGGCGGGAAAAGAACGACATGAGAGAATAGCTGCAGAATGAAACAGACGACGCTCCAGAGGCTTCTTTTGTGGCTGCTCGTATATTTTAACTTCTGGTATATTTTTTTTTATTTTTCCCCATTCTCTCATATCAGCCTGATATTGCTGCTCCTCTGTATTCATTTCTCTCTACTTTGTCTGCCCTCTGCACCCTTTTCACTCTCATTACATCTCCAGAATGAGTAGTGGAGATAATACTGCATGAGACAGTGCAGAGCCGCACTTTCATGAAACTGCAGACAGTGCTGCTGACTGGCCATCAACACAGATGGACTGAGATTTGAAGAGGAGCAGGAGAATAGCTGGAGAGCTATGGGGGCCTTGTTAAAATTTCACATTGGATGGACTTTCTTACTTCTCTCTCTCTCTCTGTAGCTGCACTGTGTGTTACTCTTTTGTGTCTGGTAACTCCCATGTCTAGTGTCTCAGAGGTGATGGACTCTGTTTGTTTTGCAGACATTCAACATGTACTACTATGAGTCTAACAATGCCAACCTGTGGTTCATCAAGGAAAGCCAGTACGTCAAGATCGATACAATTGCTGCAGATGAGAGTTTTACACAGGTATGGACCCGCTAAAACACTCATACAGCATAAGGACACACTGCACTCACATGTTCTGTATAAACCATACAGACACATAGCAGAACCTGCACATGTGCATCGTTTACATGTTCAAAACTTAAAAAAAGACCTTACAAAACAGATCATGATGAAAAAAATAAATAAAGATTTTCAAAATAACCTAACTTTTATTAAAATGAATGTCAGAGTTCTAATACCAGGCAAATCTAATCTTAGAAATTGTTTTTGGCTCTGAATGTGGGTTATATTTAAACTCTTATTTGGCTTCAAAATTCGCAGAGGAACATAATTATTTCTGTCTTGAAAGGGCAGTCGCTGCATTTAGGCAGCAACAAACAATTTACCAAAATACATTTTCTTTGGACTGAAAAATGTTAACATTTCTGTGGATTCTGAGTGCGATAAATGACATGTTAAATGTCTTTTGTCCTCAGGTGGACGTTGGCGACCGTGTCATGAAGCTGAACACGGAGGTTCGTGACATCAGCAACCTGAGTAAAAAGGGTTTCTACCTGGCCTTCCAGGACCTGGGCGCCTGTATCGCTCTGGTCTCAGTGAGGGTCTTCTACAAGAAGTGTCCCCTCACTGTGCTCAACTTGGCCCAGTTCCCTGATACGATTACAGGCGGAGACACGGCGCTGGTGGAGGTCCACGGCATGTGTGTCAATGCCTCGGAGGAGTTTGAGGCTCCCAAGATGTACTGCAGTGCAGACGGAGGCTGGCTGGTTCCCATCGGGAGATGTGTGTGCAAACCGGGCTTTGAGGAGAACAAGGACGTCTGCCAACGTGAGTGGGGTGGTTTTCTGGAGGGAGGCGGGGGGGGCATATGTGGGATATATTTGTAAGCTTGTATGTGTGGGAATGTGTGTGAGAGAGAGAGAGAGTGAGAGAGAGAAAGAGACAGGGAAGGACGAATTTAGAACGCAAGACGAGAGCTGTGCACGGCGCTTTTGTGCATTTTGCTTTGAGTTTTTATGGAAAGTGACTTCATTATTGCACATTTACACCCGAGTGCATGTTCTATAGAGTGTAACACTGTTTATATGCACATGTCTCATAAAGGTTAGCCTTCATGAAAGAAACCTAAGTGTTAGAGTAAAACACATGAGAATCCTCTACAGCTTACTAAAGTGCTCTTATAAACAAAACACAGCAATCGTATCCATTCTGCTCTCTGCAATGTGTATATGTGATGTGTAAATATGAGTGTGTGTGAGTGTGTGTGTGTCTCTGCAGCATTTCAGCACTTAATGAATTCTGCCGTGCAACTGAGGATGGAATGACAATGACTCTGTGTATTTAGGTTACTTCCTCTCTGTGTGTGTGTGTGTGAGTGTGGGTGTTATGACTTGTCAACAGTTTTTCAGCCCTGCGAGGACAGTTCCTGCACAGAAAAAAAAGGGTAGAAGCTGCTCTGAGGCATCTCCACTTCTTCTTCTTCTTACTTTTTTTGCATGTATGTTTGTCAGAGCTGAATATCTCATTTTCCCTGCTGAGTAGGGGAGAGCGGTGTGAGTGTGTGCATGTGAGGAAATGCTTATTGATGTGTGTTTGTGTTGTAGGTATGCCTTAGGAAGCAGATTATTGAATCGTAAAACTCCACAGATGGCGTGTGTAGTACGTGTGTGCATGCGTTTGAGCGCGGGAGCTGTATTAGACTCACGCCGTCACCTGTCCCCACGGGCTCACTTTCTCGCCGAAAAGGAAATGGAATCATAGATATTCATCACCGCGAGCTTGGAAATCGGTGCACATAATGCAATTTCAGTTGTTTTGGAGAAGCAGCAGCCAAGACGCCCAGAGAACTTGGCAGTCGGGCCTTAGAGACAAGTGAATAAGAAGAACAGAAGCTGCACTCTCCAGTTTGCAGGCTGGTAATGTGCGCAGATTGTGGCAGAACTCTGGCTGCATCTCAATCATGAAACCCAAAATGTTGAGCACGTTTGTCTTGCAAAACTGTGCTTATATGACAGGTGATCTCACTTTCAGGACTTAAAATGAGTTCCATACCTGCAGCACGTAGGTCCATGTCACATTCCCTGTATTGAAACCTTATTTAAAGTCTGACGCAGCAAAGCGGTTGACCTCAGTGATCTCCATGACCTCATCAGTCTGCTCCGTGAGTCTTATCGGTCTGAAGAGAATAAATAGAGCGATGTAAAAGGTTTTAACAAGTCAGCTTTAACTCAGTGCGTCTGTGTGCAAGTGTGTCAGTGCATGTGTGCTCTAGCAGTGTGTTTAGGTAATGATGGACTCTTATTGGCAGTCTGAGGTCAGAGGTCAGGAAATATATGTGTCCCTGGTCTAATAAGTTGTGGCCAGTACAGCTGTGGACCCTTTTTTCTCATGTGTGTGTGTGTGGGTGGGCGAAGGCAAAGCAGGTGGAAGAAAACCCAGGTTTTTAGCTTCAGCTCATTTCAATTCTTTTTGAAATAGGCATAGCAATTATTCTGGAAACAATCATCTAGCATTTTCCAATAGATTTTAATTCCCTTGTGGTGAATTAAAGCTTCTCCTCCGCAGGGTTGTCTGCGCCACCTACTCAGTATTAGGAAAAACATTTTTTGTGGGATCCTGGGAAGGATTTGCATAGCAATAACATTTCCTCCTCATACGGCAGGGGAATTTGCTGTCCCACGTACGTCAGCCTTACATATCTTGTATTTGTTTGTTCCCTGTGAAGTAATGCCAAATCCACACCCTGGAGACCTGCTTCCTTTTGTCAAAAAAAGACGCTGCCGTCTGTGCTGCATTCGCTCGCACGTGCCTCCGTGCTGATATAGTTCCCTCACCTCGTCAAAACTTCGCTTAGCCAACTAATGTTACTGCATCTGTGGTAATCAGCCTGCTTTTAACAAAGACATGAGAGGACAGAGAGAGGTGCAGCAACCCCGTGCGTTGCGCTTTAATGTGTCCCTCAGAGAACAAGGGCCAGGCTTTTAAAGAGTCCTCTCAGCGCTCGCCGTCAGCTCCACACAAAAGGTTCCTGCCCTGACACAGCCTGCAGGTCTTCCATAGGGAAAACACACCGCACTAATGCATTTAAATCACCCTCTCTCGTTTGCCGTCACACAAAGAGATGAAGGGGTGAGGTGGGGGGAGAGAGAGCTAAGGAAAGGACTGGAGGGGCATTTGTATTTATCATCATTGTGCAGGTGAACAAGCCTTTTAATGGAGGCCTCGAATCTCCCTTCTCTTGTTCTTTTTTGTGTGCGGCTCTTTTCTTCCTTTTTTTTTTTTTGGTACCATTTAGCTGCTCTGATGCTCATTGTTTTCTTGTTCTGATGTTCTGTGTGAATCTCCGCGTACTGTTTTTGGCCTCTTTTTGTCTCCGTGTCACCCGCCTTTTCTCCCTCTGACTCTCGCTTTGTGCCCCAAACAACACCCCCCTCCCCCCCGCTCTCTCTTGGTGTGAGGCGCTAATGGAATCATTACTAGCCTCTCTGTGTTAGACAAACACCAGACACCTCCAATTACAGCCTTTTTTCCCTCAATCTCTGGCTCTCTCCCCTCCTCTCTCCTATTTTCTAACGTTGCTCTGGTGTCTGCTTCTATAATGGGACTGCAACCCCACCTCCTCCCCCCCAATTTTGCTCCCCTACCATCCTTTCAGATATTGTCTTCCTTTTGCACCTCACCATTTCTCTTTCTGTCCCCGTCCTCCTCTTTCTCCTCGCAGCCCTCATCTCCTCTGTCTGCACTCGTTAAACATTTATAGATCACGGGTTCATCTTTCTCTTTTTCTATTTTCCCACCCAATGCTGAGCTCTTATTCCCTGAAGTGAGCTCGAATGTTTGTGCATGTTTTGAAATTGTTAATGTCAGATGCTGGATTGGATTAAATCTGGTGTAATTGTTTTAAGACAAAAACGGATGCTGATCACACAGAGAGAAAACAACTATTTTTCCAGTAAAAGAGAGCAAATGGTAACGGACTTTTTTGGAGGAAATGATGTGATTTATGTTAAATGTGGTCTTCTTTTTGAAATGCAAGCACCAATACGTTGTGTTGTTTGGATGCCTGCTGTCATTCAGCTTGACACTGACGTCACATGGCATTATGATTGTGATTTTGGTTTGTTAGTATTTTGTTAAGACTATGTTAAAGATAAGGTTGGCATTACTCTCTCTTTTTCTTTTCAACAGAAACTCTCATTGTAATAAAGAAAACTAAATCTATTTACAGTTCGTTTTCTGTCTTTTCAACTGTGGTTCTCAGTTGTGAGTCCTTTCACTGCTGCTGAAGATAAAAAGCTCAATAAAACAGAAAACAGATATATAGCTATATTTTGTGGAGTTGTGTGCTGACAAACTCACAAAAGATGTTTACAAAAATGCTCAAACTCAGAGAAAAATGTAATTTTATTCGAAGTAAAGGTACATTTCACTTTAGAAGTCGCTGTATTAAATATTGGCATTTAGGGTGAGTATTTATTTTTACAAATTCTGCAACTTTCTTGTGTTTGTATTTTATAGAGAGAACCAAGAAATGATGGATATACACGTTACATAGTTGTGTCGAATTGATACACAGTTGTTGATTTCCAGGGAAGCTTCTTTGGATTAAACCATGTGATCACCAACAGATGACAGATACAAACACAAATTTTACATAATATACGCTCAACTAGCCTACTTTGACAAGACAACTAGATTCTTCAGGTTCCAACGTGAAATATTCAAATTTTTATCACAGAAAACAAGGGCCTTTTTTTTTGTACATAATAATGACCAAATTACATGGTTACTTTTAGGAATCACAGATGTATAATTACATATCAACTTGTCTTGAGGGAATGATAGGTAAACTACGTGGACCTGTAAAATCCAGTTAGAGTAATTGACTAAAAGAGCCAGGCGCTGTGGTTTTTAGCGAATGTTACTCAAACAGGAGTGCTTTTGTTGAGGACTATTTTTAGCAGCAGATTAAGTTTGGTACTCTACTGAGTATTTAACCCAGCAGGATGGTTTCTGAGGGAGTGTCTTAAAACCGTGCCCGCATGTTTATTGTAATTGAGGAAAAATAGCAACCAGTGCATCGGCATGACTCACTGATGTGTTTTTAATCGTGTTTGGACAACAAAGGAGCTCAGTGGCACAGGAGGAATAAGCTCTATCAGACTCCTGCAACACAGACTGATGGTGGGATCAATACATAATAGGTTTTGTTTCGGTTTTATATCATTCACCTACATTCATTTTGGTGTATTGTGGCTTGCACTTAGCACACACTGCTCCAGTGGCTGTGGCTCTGCTGCTCAATCATAAGAAATCATACTCATCTTCTTTGTCACCATTGGAGTTACATAATCCCTCCCTCTCTCTCTCTCTTACTTAAACACACAGTCTCACTCCCTCTCTGTCTCTGTCACATACTTTTGTACGTCAGCTCTTCTCCATCTCTCACCATGCAGAGGCCTCTGTCTGTGCAGCTGAAGCCCCCCGCCTCGTTCACCCTCCTTTGCTTTCTTGTCTCCCTCTCCCCCTCTGTTTCTGCCTGCCACTGTTTCCTCCATTTTTAGAGCTCCCTCTCTTTGTCTCACAGCAGGTAGAGAATGTACTGAATTCTTCTCTCCAACCTCTTCTGCCTTTAAGCCCTAGGGGTACATGCTGAAGGGCAGGGGTGTGTGCGAGTGTGTGTGTGTGTGTGTGTGTTATCGTGTGCAGCTGTGACTTGGTGTGTGTTTGTGTGTGTGCGCTCTGTCCTCCTCTGTGAGTCTGACAGCACCAATTACTGCCTCAGATGCCTGAGAGATGGAGGAGTCGGTGTGGAGAAGGACAGACACCTGTCACCCCCACACAGGTTCTCTCGCTCTCATCTCCTCTCTCTCTCTTTCTCAGCGGGCAAAAGCAATGTAGGTCAGTATGACGTGTCTGTCCGTCTGTCTGCTGTACCTGTCTAATGGTCTGATTCTTCGGCTTTCTTCTTATTCATTTGTCTGTTTGATGCCGCCAATATAAAGTTTACGAGAGGGAACTTTTCAAAGTCACACCACACTTTGTATACTGATCCCACTTAGCTCTCATGCTGTTCTTTTCACTTCTCAAATTGGACAGAAACCAAAGTGTAAATCACTGAGGAACAAGTCCAATGTGCACTCCATCCACTGTGAATTGTCTTGTCAGCTCCGTGCTCAGTTGAAACACTGTGGAGGCAGAAGCAACGGGTTTCTGGACTGCTGCATGACTTGAAACAATATTTTAAAGAAGTACTTGCTCCTTCTGGGAGTTAGAGAAGAGGATCAATATCAATTCAATGTCAGTGCGTTGAAGGAATAGTTCAACATTTGGAACAATACTCCGTTTGAGCCGATTATTTTCACAGTTTGCACCATTACTGAGAGGATGTCAATTTTCTTTTTACTCATAAATTGAGACTAATTCCTTTTTGCATGACTTTAGTTTTGATCTTCTTAGGTTATTTAGATGGTAATGATCACTAAAGAAGAGGTGGGATGCAGCTTACTCGAGCAAGCATGTGCTGTAGGAAATGTAGAATTTTTCTTTCATTTATTTGTGGAGGCCCCACACTGTATCAACATTTTCTGCCACTTATTAACCTTCTGTTTTAGGAGTTGTGTATTTTGGAGCTCTCGCTCTCTCTGTCTCACAAACATGACTTTGTGTGAAAGGAACAGCGATGGATATTGAGCTGAAATCCAATTAGCAAGCTGAGCGGGAGGTGTCGCCAACTGAAGGTAGCAATACTATTTAGAGTCATTGATAAACTTAACTTGAAAGTCTTTGGTCTGTGGGAGGAACCAGAGTATAAAAGTATAAAACATGCAGACATGGGCAGAATATGCAAACTCTACAAAGAAAGGCCAAGTTTGAACACAGAATCCTCTTGCTAAGATACCAGAGTGCTAACTGCGGCACCACAGTGCTGACTAGCATATGTTATTTTGACTATTCCATGTGTGAGTCATGAAGCAGAGTCTTGTTAAGGTTGTATTGTTTAAAAGATGGATGACATGATTGAACCACTCATCTCTGTCCACAGCCAGTTAGCTTAGCGTAATGACTGTAAATGGGGGAACAACTAGCCTGGTACTATTTTAAAGGTCAAAATCTGCCAATCATAACCCTAAAGCTCACCAATTATCTCGTAATCTATGTGAAAATCAAGTGTAAAACAACATGTTGAAGTGTTACAGAGATCCAAATATGTGTTCGTTCCTAGCAAGAATGAGTGTTAGTTGAAAGATGTGCTTTCACTATGAAATAGTCCAAATGTTGCAATGTAACTTTTAATGCCAGGAAAACATCACACTACTTTAGCTCCTTACACTCTCAAACCACATTTGACCACAATAATGAGGTCATTACTATTGGGAGGCATAACTGAAGTCCTGCACAATGTCTCTCTCAAGAGAAGAAAAAAAGGAGTTGGGTTTTTTTTCTGCAAACATTGCTCAACCTGTGAAGGGGAATTTGGCTTTTTCTCTGCCCAGAGACGGAAAGCGATCAAAGGCCTGCTGCTCAGTCGATCAGACATGGCTCTGACCTCGGAGCAGCAGGAAAAGATTTACGGTAAAAGCGTTTGTTTATTCTTCTGCTAGAAAACTTACATTCTGTGAAGATAAAGTGAAAGTTTTATGGTGTATGTGTAAGGGCTCAAATCATGCAGTCGGATGCATAGGCTAAAGTGAAAGCATGATAATGTCCACACAAAAGCGAGAGCACACACACATAAAAAATCGTACACATACACATGCACAATAGACCTTTATACTTTATATATCATATGAGGATTACTGCCTCTGTTCATGAAGAAAGAATTAAGCAGGGAACATATGTAGGAAAGGCTAATCTTGACACCTGCAAAAGAGATTGAGCCCAATTACAGAGGGCTGTGTGTGTGTGTGTGTGTGTGTGTGTGTGTGTGCGTGTGCGTGTGTGTGTGTGTGTGTTAAAAGGTCAGTAGGGAACCTGCCTTTCTTTATTGCCTCTCCAACAAAGAGCTCGATCTCTACCTCTGTCCTTACAGCCAGAGTAAGTGTGTGTATTTGTGTGTTTCTGTGTATTTCTGTGTGTGGATGTGTGTGGGGGGTTGTGTGTGTGTGTGGCAGAGAGTCAGTAAAGTTAGCATTTTTATGTTGATCACACACAGACTTCCGAAGGTCAAGGGCTCCCTGCTGCATGTTGTATGCTCACACACACACACACACACACACCTACACTCACACACTCACACACACACACAGTTTTCTCATTTCCTTGCTCTTCTTATAGTGGCAGCTCAGGGAGCTCAAGAGCATGAAGGTGTGGGCAGGGACTGAGTGGGCGGCTAACAGAAGGATTTCAACAGCAAGTCAAGAGATTTTTGTGTGTAAAGTCCACTCTGTGTGTGTATGTATATGTGTGTATGTACACTGCTGCAGGCATTAGTACATTAAGCTGTTGAAGTGTCAGGCAGCAGGGATTTTTTTTTTATATACTAGCCAGATGTTCCTATGAGACAACCTCATATATGGGCTGAGTAAAGGCAAGTCATCTGTCCCTCTACCTGTCTGTGGGAGCGTCCTTCTGCTACTTGACTCGTCCATCTGTCTGACTTCACTTTTCATTTATTTCAGATAATGACAGCCCTCTTTTTCCTAATTTTTCCTTCATTGGCCTTTATCTCCTCTCTTTCACATGTTCCTCCAAAACTCCATCTCTAGTCCCTCTCCCTCTTTCTCATCTCCTCTCTTTTGTGTTTGAATAAATGGCACACAAAATCACAAAGGCTTAGGCGCTGGCTATATCCTCTACACACCATAGTCCCCATCTAAATACCCACACAGCACTGACCTAGTTAATGTCTATTCACACTGAGCCCCCTAGCACAGCTCCTCGCTCGCCATGGCAGATCCCTCGCCAGACACAAGCTGAGTTGCCAAAAGCCACCTTTAGCACCAAGAAGTGTTTTTGCATCGCTAAAGCTTAAGCCACGACGAAACCGGAGGACATCCAGGAGACGGAACCTCGTATAGCTCAGCAAAGTCTGGTGCAGTGGGTTGAGCTGTGTGAACAATCCCACGGAGGAAAAGAGAGGAAAGCAGGCCAAGGACTGAGAAACTGTTAACGCATGTTTCAACTCCTCACGTCCTTATATAGCACTATTCCCTGCAGACAGAGGCAGAGAGAGAGAGGTGTAGAGGGGAGAGTTTGTCTCCTTGGGGTATAGTTGCCATTAATTGGCTTCACTCCATACGCTGTTGAGTTCCAGCTTCGGGATAAACATGTGTGCACTCATGGGAAAGTTCATAATTTTCACATTCTATAGTGTTGAATCAGTGCTGAGTTTGCTCCACTTAAGATCTAAAGGTTTCAATAACGGTGCATGTGTGCGCAAAAGAGCAGAGGAGGCACGCAGGCAGCCAGCGAGTCTGCCGAACAGGAAACACAGAAACAGGAAGTCAGCCATTGACCCTTCCTCCTTATCCCCTCCCTTCTTTCTCTTTTTAGTTTATGGATGGCTTCCAGATGTACGATCAGCCTGTCACAATGATTGGGTCGGCGCTGCACAGGCGGTATTGCTCAGCTCCAAACACGACACGCAGATGTAGCTGCGGTAGAAGTCCAATTTGTTGCTGTTCTTGTATGAGCTACAGCTGCACTATTGTTCCACAGCCAAGAGGAACCATTCCTACAGACGTTTTCAGCCAGAACAAAGAATGCTTACACAGAACCCGATGAGAGATGTGACAGATTATGTTTCATTTTAAATGACTGTTCAGACCAACTGCTGCAGGATTGCAGTTATAGTTGGAAAGTGTGTACAGAGGCTGCAGGCTTGAGCTGAAACCTTTTACAAGTAGCAAAAAACACCTGCGAGCCAGACATTTTTACTGGTAATGATTTGGTTTCCTCAAGGGAGAAACGTGAGGCAAAGTGCAGCGTGAGGTGAAATGTACAGGTGCACGTCTTTGTTCTGAAAACAGTGGGTAGTTAGTTATTGTAGTTTGGCCTCCTGACTTGGCTTCTTATCAACAGCTGCAGCAGTGGCTCCACCTGACTCAAGCAATTTATCAAAATCATACTCCCTCACATGATAGACATATTTTTACATTCCATGTGACTTGCACTTTACATATATATATTTATACTGTATATCGTTATCTCCAGTTACTATCAAAATAGTTATAAACACAAATAAAAAACAAACTAAACTAACTAAAATACTACTTATAACTCCAGAAATTGAATCGAAATGAGTTGTCTTCAGTCACACAGTCATCCAGTGATAGTTATATGTATAACTATGCATGCAATTCACAAAGAAACCGCTAATAGCTAATTCAGCAAACTTTAAATGTGCTGTCTTGCTTATATGTATTGCAGTTGTCTTGATTTTGTCAGCAGGGGGCCCCACTGTGGCAAACTTTGAAAAGCCCTGTGCCCAAAAACAGTCTTATTTTTTGAAAAGCAGAAAGAGTAATTGGTTTTTGTCACTCTATTCATAGATATGTGATAGGTTACAAAACATTGATATTTGAGATCAAGAGGATAACTTTTGTCATTTGAAATCAAACAAATTAGAAACATTTTAACTGAAGCAGTGATTAAATAAGCCCACGAAGAAAAAGCACAAATCTTAACATTTATGTAAGAAGATACTAAGATCCTTTTTCTCCACCTGGCTTTATCCGTCGCTATGCTTAAAAAAGGACATCGCTGAGGTTTGTGAGTGTCATTACCTTTAAGGGGCTGCTTCTTAACCAGATCTGCCCATAGATCTAATCGCTTTGTCGATATTTATTCGTCAGATGAAAAGCTCCTGCTGTCCTGAATGGTGCAGATTTCATTACAGAGAGCACAAAAGGGATGAGCAGGGACAATTTCCCTGAGAGGAGACTCTTTTGTATGTGACACCCTTGACTTCACACACGGCACTGAATGGGCAGCAGGGTGTCCAGGAGGTGTGTAAGGTAAACACTTCATTCATAGCCAGATAATACTGAATCTGTCAGGTGGAAGAGGGCACATGGGGACACGCACACACATACATAAGCACATACATGAATATATGAATGCACAAAGATGTACACTCAGCAGTGCATGCACACCATAACCAGTGAGGCAGCAGTTTTAAGCCCCCCTCTCTCTTGTAATTTCCTTTGCGTTCTCTTGTGTTTGTTCATTTTTCATAAACCACTGACTGTGAAGTCTCTGTGATCTTCTCCTGCGAATGAGAATAAAAACATAAGAGTGCAGAGTTTCCTTCTATCATCAATTTGCTGTGAGTTTGGCTGACAAAGTCGGCCAATGCCCGCCCACGCGTCAAACACGGCGAGAATATGGCCCCCACTCGACAGGTACATCTGTGTGAGTGTATATGTGTGTGTGTGTATGTTTGTGTGTGTGAGTGACACAGAGAAAAAGGCACAGGGCTCTCCTTTCCTCCTCCGAATGAGAGAATGAATTATTGAGAGTGATGAACTGAAAATAACGTGGGTGAGGAGAGGAGGTGCACTCGTCCAACACACACTCTGCCGGTCACGGGTACCGGGCACGTTTGCTGTGGTGGTGTATATGTGTCTTGAGTGTATCTGGGGAGATTAGATGTGTGTATTTGTGTGTGTATATGTGTGTGTGTGTGTGTTTATAGTATGTAAAGGTTTTATGTAAGATGTTTTAGCTACATGTGTGTCAGGGGATGGAGAATGTGTGTGTGGTTATAGTGACAGTTTCAATCTGTGTATGTAGATTAAAGCTTGTCTGTGTGTGTGTGTGTGAGTGAGTGTGTGTGTGTGCACTGGTCTGTCTGGCTATGTCTAACAGCAGAAGGTGAATCTTTGTGTCTCTCTGGCCTTTTATCTTGATAGCAAAACAGATAGACAGAAGAATAAGTTATTCAGAAGGTGAACCAAACTCCCTGCAGACTCCCTCTATAGGCCTGTCATGCTCTCTCTCTCTCTCGTCTTCCTCTCTCTCTCTCTCTTTCTTCTTCTCTCTGTTTTTCTGTCCCTCGCCAATGACCCCTTTCACACAGAAACACACATGCACCTGGTATCTATTTAATCTGTTTTTAGACTGCAGGATAATCATCCTGACTCAAAATTAGTGAGCCACCAGCTTGGGTTACCGCAAGAAAAGTGTGTGTGTATGTGCGTGTGTGTGGGTGTGTGTTTTCATAGAGGTTTGTGTACGTCTGTGTGTGTGTGTGTGTGCCTGTCAGCACGAGAGTAAATATTTGTGCAGGAGCTCTGGAGAAGGTCAGGGTCAACGTATGACAGACAGCCCACTGGGAAATAAGACACACATACTAAGGCATACTCACACACATGCATACACACACACACACATACAGATAGAGAGAATAAAGTAGGGATGGCTAGAAAAGGAGAAAGACAGACAGAGAGGACAGAGAAAGGAAAACTGAAACAGACAGGCAGGAGGGCAAACAGAGAGATGGATGAAGGGAGACAGACAGAGGAGAGACAGAGATGGACAGAATGAGGAAGAGGAAGAGCTTCATCCCATAGTTCCTCTTGGCCGCTCTCAGTAATTGGCTGGTACCTAGAGGACAGAGAGTAGATCAGAACGAAGGCTGAATCTACTCATGTGCTTCATGTACTGGACATCACAAACCATTTCATATCCGGTTTGACCGTGTGTGTATGTGTGTGTGCGCGTGTGTGTGTGTGTTTGGGTCAGAGGAGTAATAAGATGCTGTAAACACAGTGAGGGTCGGTCCTGAGGTGTCAATCATGGAAGCCCATGTCTCCTGTCTGGACACAGCCCATATCTCACGTCCGCTCTCTGAACATCTGATGTGCCTCCTTTCTGTCGAACAAAAGTCTGTCCGGCTGAAATAATTGCTGCGATACAGTTCAGTGTTTGCTTTAGGAATACATCACAGCCTTCATGATGCTACCTTTTGTTACCTCCATTGTGATGAATTATAGTGGTTGAACTGGGATACATGGATGTCGATACTGTGAACTAGTTTTACTCAAAAGATAAACTACTGTAGCACAACTATTATTGATCACTTTCAGGCGCCACACACACACACTCAGAATGATATATTTACAAAAGCATAGTTTTTCTGATTAAATGTGACATGTGAGACAGTTTTCTTTTGGCCAAATCAAAAAAATAGCTAACCATTTAAGCCAAGAATAGGATCTGGACTATATTTGAAAATATATGTATTTACAGATAATTACTGCTCATTAAAAATGTATTTGTTGGTCTGACAGATTTTTTTTTCGATCACATACATCAAAAGATGGTTTAAAATTTGTTCTATAAATTTCTATTATGTATGTTACGTTTATTTGCTGCAGTTAAATGCCTCTAAAGGTCTATCTTGGTCAAGAATTAATATATTTTCCTTATTCTTTCCTCAATACAAATCCTGTTCAGAGCCTCTCTCAGTTTGGGGGATAATTTCAGCACTCATAAGTATTTTGTAGTTTGTTTTTTTTTTGTAGAAAAAAGTGATTTCTTACAACGCTTGACTTATCAAGCTCTTGTTAAAATAAGTCCAGATTTATCTTTACTTACTTATCTTTAGAGTTTCTTTTTTCTGACTGCTGAGATAATAATCATGTCTCCTGATGTTACTCAAAGTAATCCCTGCTTACATGTAAGACTGGAGCAGTGGAATAAATGATGTTAACAGAGATAGTTTGATGATTTCTATTAATGTATTCTCCTTGTGTCAAGTTGTATATTAGGGAACATTTGATATTTTTGCTATTTTTTTTTAGTGTTTAATGGATTGTTGTCAGTAAATATAAAAAGTTAAAATTATTTTTCTGTTTTAAGATATTTCTGTAGTTGTTATGATGGCATCAAAGGTGATGACATTTTGCAGTTAGGAAAACTGTTTGTACAGAGCAAATGGTTTGATGTTATCAAAGTCCTACAGGTATATTTGAGGATAAATCCTTCTATCTGGGAGAAAGAAAGAAAGACATCAGAGAGAAAAGACAGACAGTTTGAGCAGGTGTTACAAAAGGACAGGCCAACATGCTCAAAGAGTGTGTGTCTGAGTGTGTGTGTGTTTCACCAGATTAGTAGTGATGGTGAATATTATGGTGTTAAAGGTTGTTATGAACTCTGATTAGGGATTATAGGTTCTCAGTGGGCGGCTGAACTGTGATACTGACATCTCTATTCCACTTGAACCTCCTCATTGCACCCCTCCCACACACACACACACACACACACACACACACTCACACACTCCCAAACTCCCACACACACGCACTAATGCACACAACTTCCATTTACCAACAAGAGAAACAGAAAAACTTTGCCTTGTTTACTCTATTTATATTCAAATGTACAGTGTTCCTATTAGTTGAAATGCCATTTTTTACATTAACTTGTGCAATATTATTTAGAACTAGTAAGCTTGAGATACTTTTTCTCTCACTGTTTTGATGCGTACAAAGTGTATTGTTATTCTTATCTCTTTAACCCAAAGTTTGTTTAACATGACAACATGTCAATTAGACTGAAAGCATGTTTCACGGGTATATGCACACGAGCAAAAACACACACAAACACACACATACATATGCGACCCTGGTGGCCGTGAAGGACGTCAGATTCAATCTTGTCAGATTTCTCCACTGGTGCTTGATGTATCAATTTTTAAGTAGCTGGCCTCAACTAACGCCTGGGTAGCCTACGAACACACACACACTCACACACACACACACACACACACACACACAACACAACCCACAGACAGGCTGTTCTGTGCTCCAGGAGCTGTGGCACTCGAGGGGTACTAGAAGGGTTCCATCTTGAAAGCCTGTTGCCATGGTGACCATTATGGAGCTCATCTCCCGTGGGCCAGCAAGCTTTACACAACTTCCCTCTCAAAAGAACACACACATGCATACTCACACACACACACAAACACTGTTTTTTTTTCCTCTTTTTGCCCTTTATGGTAAAGCCGGCAGGGAGCCAATGTTTGACTTGAAGCAAGTGCAACAAAAAGCAAGAGAAAAGAGCAATTAACAGTTAGACTAGCAGGAACATTCGAAAGGGAGGTGGAGGAGAGGAGGAGGCTCCCAGCCAGGCGGAGGAAGTGTGTCTGAATCAAGAAGAGTGCAGCTGATGTGAATCTGCTTACGTACATAGCCGCCTGCTTGAATGTAATTAGAATGTAATGATTCTGACTATGAGATATTGGGTTTGTGTTTCTGTCTGTGTGTATGTGTGTGAATCTTTTCAGGCTCTTTCAAACATTTACTGAATGCATTTCTCAAAACTCTTCCGGTACACTCATCAGCCTCTGTCGCTTAAACAAGCTGCTTCAAAATCTTATTTTAGCATCTGTAACCATTCACACTGAAGTGCAGCTAAAATCTAAGGATGTGTCATTCATCACAGCCTTTGCCACAGCTTTAACTGGAGCATAGAATTCTTTGATTCAGGATGATAGTTTACAACTTCAGTCAGCTGTAAAGCTCACATGTGTAAAAGCACCATATGTCTGTGTGTATGTTTGCGTATGCGTAAGAGACTTTGTGCTCCAGCCAGTTATAGTTGTTCTGGCTTCCTTCCCTGTGCTGCTTCCAATAGATGACATGCATTTCATGCTACAGAATAAAGTGAGATCATCCACAAGTTCTTCTTACATGTGAAGACTTTTGCTTTTCTTTGATTTATGTAAGAACACTTTACATTTGGGTTCTGCACCGTTGGTCAAGTAAAATAAGTAAAAGAAGTTTGGAGAGATTTTTCTTTTTCTTTTGCAGAATAAGCTTTAAATACAACTTTAACATGTTAACCCCTTTAAAGTTAACATGGCTGACGTGTGAGCAGGCCTTTGTCTGCAAACAGCAGTCAAGGAGCATGTTAGTATTATTTTGGAATCTTGCCTCTGCTCGGCAAGTGAATATCAGTGATATATTTCCTTTTCTTTTTTTCTCTGGTTGCTTTCAACCAGCCCTTGGGCAAAATATTTGGCTCTTTAGTTGCTAAATGCTCCTCTTTGTTAGCTTTGTCTGTCTGCTATTTGGTGTCAAGAAGGTCCCACAGAAGTCAGAATCATAAGAACTTTCTTTCTTTTTTTCTATGTATGGTAAGATTAAATCATTACTGCTAAGTTGTGACCCATAAACCAAAGCAGTGACTTAGGAGACACTAAAAAGCTCTGTAGAGCTACAGGAAGTCTGGTGAAATTCCCCGTGGGTTCATCACTGAAAGTGAGACCATTTACATTGCACTTGGTCATGTGACTCAGCATTAATATAAACATATCGATCAGAACACCCTTTGAAGAACATATCCCTGTGGTTCGGGAACCTGTAATAGGCTCATTTTGCCATTTAAAGACACTTTGTAATCAATTCCAGTAGCTGCGGCCCTAAAACAAGTAGAATAGAATAAAAAGAGGACAGAGCTCAATCAGCTCATACTGTGTTTTCCCAAAGGGAACAGCTGGGTTGTTCCCTTCCCAATCAGTGGTGACGACTGAGGGTGTGTCTTGAGTAGCAGTACTATATCATATCTAAGAGCTATCGATTGGCATAAATACACTAAGTCTCTCTGGTGACCAGATGAATATTTAATAAGACACTGGATCTGAGGCCACTCTTTGTCTTTAGAAGAAACACACAAAAACACTCACACATACACACAGGCACCCTATATACTGTGCAGCATTGTCAACTGGTACTTTGAAGCAAATTTGGAGTTAGCTCAGAGTTATACAACATAGTTTTTATAACTTAACTTTTACGCCGCTGTGTGTCTGCTTTGTGTCTGAGTGTGTGTTTATGTGAGCACTGTCTTACTGCCTCAGCCTTCTTGTCCCTTTTTCATATCTATGGTAAATCATTAATCATAAGGGAGCCAAGTCAAGTAACACATTTCCCATGGGGCAGATACAGGGAGTAGCTTGAGAGAGAGAGAGAGAAAAAAAAAGAGGCAAGAAAGTGGGAGAGAGGGGAAAGGGGGACTCTGAGAGAGACAGAAGAAACTGGAGTGAGAACGAGGTGGAAAAGCAGAGCAGAAAACAGCGGATCAGTAGAACGAAGCTCAACCCAAGCAGCCAAGCCGCCATTCTTGCAGAAAGTTTTTGATTGGGCAGTTGTTCGGACGCCAGGCCTGGCATGGGGCGCCCTGTCTGTCCTCTAGCGACGGGGTCCTTTGTGCCTGTGTGGCTGGCCAGCACCCGGAGCCAGAGCTCTCCGGATGAAACGTCCCTGGAGAAAAGCTGCTTTTCCACCCTGCTCCCACAGCCTAGCAAACACACACACACACAAACACACACACACACACTAGCACAGCACATAGGTACCCATTACCTTGGAAGCTGACAGGAAGGAGGAAAGAGAGCGGAAACCGTTTGAGAATTATCATTCTCTCTTTTTCTTTTCTTTCTTACCTTCCTTCTTTCCCTTTTTTGTTCTTTCTTTCTTCATTACACACATCCCTTTCCCAGTGTTCTCTCTGGTCTTCTGGGGATTGTGCTAGTGGACTCTGCTCCCCTATGATGAATGATTTGCCTAAAAATACTGTCTGTATGCAAGCAGGCAGCGTCCAGGTGGAAGAACTTACCTCCACAGTGAGAAATCACACTACTTTTAGGCCACTTTTCTATTCCTCCAACCACGGTATTGAACATATGTGTGTACCTGTGAATGTGTGTGTGCATGTGCGTGTGTGTGTGAGATAATTTACAGCCTTTCTGGAACGAGTGACGTGTAGCTTGATTAAATTCGTGACCTTCACCACCAGCACAAGCAATCAACAAGCGAACGCGCTCCCTCAGACACACACACCCACACACACACACACACACACACGCACATACACACGACACATACTTAACACCTTCTCTCACACAAGCGCTCATGCACCAACATGTAATCAGCACCTGGCGGATTCTGTCGCATCATTGATCCCACCAATCCACACACACACACACACACACACACATATACATACATAGAGGGCATCTATCGAATTGCATTTGAGGCACCCTCATTTTCCTTACACGGGGTTTTTTTACACCGTGATACTATTTACCACCGAGGCAGAAAAGGCTTGCAAGGATGGGAATACCAGGCCTATGAATGTATAAATAAATACATGCGTAATCTATATTCAGATTACCAAAGGGAAAGTCAGGATTTCCATTTTACTGCCGAGGATGCAAAAGGGAAATCATTCAAGTCCCCAATCTATTTCAGCAGGCTGCCGAGCTCCTGTTGAGCGCTAGCACAGTTTTCCCTCCCCAGTTTTATGACTCCACATAATGACTAATATGCAGCCACTGTAACAGCAGTAGCAATAGTCATATTATGTTATTGTGATTGTTGCTGCGACTGTGCCTGTGTATTTTTTGCTCCCTCGGTTGCCTGAAGATCTAAAGCTTATATAACAGGAATAACAGTCGATCTGCTGTTGCGCTGCGCTGTCGTACTGTAAGGCCCTGTGGTTATACAGGCCTTCAGCCTGATGTAAAAGGATCTCACGTAGACCTAATGTCACCATATATTACATCAAACTTTGTTTTCGTGTTCTTAGCCCCGGGTGCTGCACGGCACATCTTATGACCTATCAGTAGATATCTGTAGTAACCCCGTTGTTGCAAAACTCCTCGTGTCATTTTGTGTTTTTTGAACATTTTTTTTTTTTACCTTTTTGGGTTACTGTTCTGCCTGAAACTCTTTTCTATTTTCACGCAGGCTTAGAGACACAGTGGGTAAAATCTAAGGGATTTTTTTTGGCAGAAATGGAATATAATATTCAGAATGAAGCTATCATTAGTGTATTTTTTTACCTGAAAATAAAAATCGCTTTTCATTACCTTCGAATGAGCCTTTTATATTTAGACAGGGAGTAAGTCTGCTACATTGTCATTTTCTTTAATTATGAACAATAAACCAAACACTGGCTCTAGAGAGAGCCTTTTACATTTTTTGGCTGTTGAAGGTTGGGTGTAGTATTTAGTTGAATCTATTTAGTGTGCAACCTCACTGCTAGACCTCACTTTATGCGACACATAAGTTATTTATCACAACTTAGGCTTTGTTTTTGAGGTTTAGCAATCATTTCTATCGGTTAAAATATCACTGTGGGAACCTGACACAGCAAAAAAACATATCACACATGTTGTAAGCAAGACAAGGATTTAGCTAGATTGTTTAAACTACTTTATTCAGAGGTAAATTTAAAAGCTCGAGCACATAGAAGGTCAGAAAAAATCTCTCGCTGCATGGAAAATATGAGAGATTTTGAAAATGACTACACAACTACAGGAGGTACACACAAGTTTAAAATAGTCTGTTTGGAAAATACTTTTCACCTTTTTTCTTCTTTCAGTTAAGTTTTTCTGCTCTGGCTATTTGTTTAAAACCTGTCTAATCATCTGACTGCACATATTTGTGGCCTCGTGGCTCTGTTTTAGCAGTGTTGCTGTGTTCCCAGAACTCATCAGTTGCTTTGGCAAGTGTAATGTTATGGTAACAATCGATTTACAAAAAAAAAATATAAAAAAACCCAAGACGTAATAAACTGGAATTATCCTATAAAAGCTGTTCTGGATAATAAGGATTTACAGCACCGAGTCACAGACTTCCACAGTGCATGAAAAGGGGAAAGAGTCGTACAAGGTCAAAACTGCTCCAATACACTATACAATGAAGACCATTTAAACAAACTCTTTTTTATAAATGCACATTACAGAGTCCATTGAAGTGACTGAACTTTCACTGAGTTTTATAAGCGCTGCTGCAGTTTTGACCTTTTAGAAGTATTAAACAACGCTTGCCTTAATGTTTAATTATTGTTGAGGGAAATCTGCATCATGTGTGCTTGACTTGGCACAGCCTCTAACCTCTTCTTATCTTCTTCTGCCTCCATATTTCAGCCTGCAGACCTGGTACCTACAAAGCTTCAGCCACAGATGCCTACTGCACCAAATGTCCTCCTCACAGCTCGTCTCCACAAGAACAAGCCGTCGAGTGCACTTGCGAAAAAGGTTTCTACCGCGCTGAGACCGACCCGCGCTCCATGGCCTGCACACGTGAGTGATGCAAACACCTGCAAAAACTCAAACACCGTCACATCATATTAGCTACAAACACAGACACACAATTGGAAGCTAATTTCATACTTTGATGTGTAGAAAGTGAAGTCAAGCTTTCGCATTTATGCATTTTTATGTCATCAAATGGCTTTAAGTTACAATGACTTGATTTACAGGTAAATTTCATTAGTTTGCAATGTATTCCTGTAAGAACCCACATTGCACGGCCGCTTTACATTTATTCTTTTTTTTTTTTTGCTATAATCCCTCCATGCATTTTCTCTCTCCTCGGCTGGTATTGGTTTAAACAACACTTGAGATTCATGCATCAAAACACACTCACTTGTGTGCACATGCGCGTGCACACACAAACACACACACACACACCCATGTCTGTCAGCTGTGTGGTTATAACCCACAGATATCTCAGATGAGAACACTGATATGGCTGATACTCTGGCAGAAATTTGATGATGTTTCTTATTCTTTGTCTGGTTCAAACACATACACACACACATGCAAACACACACAGAGCCTGGGGGATCAGACCACATCCTCATGAGCAGAGATGGGGAAAAATAGAAAGAATGGGGAGGGAAGATTGAACGAAAGTGTGGGGACAGAAAGAGATGGATTAAAATAGACGAAAGGATTAGGGGATGGGGAAGGATGGTGACGTGGTCGGAGGGAGAGGCTGAAATAGAAATATGGAGGAACACACCCACATACATGCATACGCACACATAGCAAAACCTATTATCAGGTTATGGTAGATTACACTCATTAATCGTTGTCACAGGTGAGATGTGTAACATTTGGTGTTATCGGCTGGAAGTGAGAAACCGCTAGTTCTAATATGTATGAGCGCACACGCACAGACATGTCAGTGAAGAGCACTGAAGAAGATGGAAAGGGTGAAAATGAGAAAATAAGTAAAAAAAGGTGAAAGAATTAGTAATGAAGAGACATGGAGAGTGACACTTAACACAGTCAAAGAACAGAACAGCGTGGGAAATAGTGGACTATCAGAGGCATATAATCTAAATGTCATAAAAGGCTTAGAAGTAGAAAAGATGATGATGATTGACACATAAGTGTGGCCTTGGGAAGGGGAGGAGAGAAAGGGGGGGTCGAAAAGAGAAAAAAGACAGAATTAGTAGGATCAGTCAGCACACCCACCTCAAGAGATTTATGACCGACAGCCTCAATTATCCCCAGCATGGCCTACATCCCCCACACCCAGCTTTCCCCCTCATCCCTCCTGCGCTTCAGGGAGGCTGGCCACTGGGAAGGCTAATCATGAAAGTCCAAAGCTCTGCTGGTGGCCTCCTGGGGCTCACTGCTCAGCCAGGACCTGATGAGATGTCAGACTGAATGAGTAT
This sequence comes from Acanthurus lineatus, assembly GCA_029814665.1. Lineage (NCBI taxonomy): Eukaryota > Metazoa > Chordata > Actinopteri > Acanthuriformes > Acanthuridae > Acanthurus > Acanthurus lineatus. The sequence goes on along the minus strand of JAPZDV010000004.1, from coordinate 9,453,400 downwards.
CTACTGCCAAATTTTTTTTTATATGGTTGAGATACCCCCACCATCCATAATCAGTGGTTTCCATAAGAGTGGGAATGGCATAATAAAGGTTACCTTGATGGAGGTTTGCTCTTGACAATATTTACACTGATCTGCTGATGAAAACCTACAGAAAAAGGCCCAAATGTTACTGTGTGACAAAGCCAGCACTGCCTGCATCTTGCTTCAAAATGAGGCTGTGTTCTCACAGACAATACGCAGCAAAAATGCAGCCACCTCAATCATCTGAATGGGACAACAATGAAACCACAGCGGGGTTGCAAGTGCAGAGCGCTCCTGCAAAACACTGCATGAGCATCCTGCAAATATATTAAATTTTTCAGAGCTTTTCTGCAATGCAATGCAACATCATCTTCAATGATGCTGCTAGAGCCAATTAAATACATGAATGGGGACATTCCTGCTAGATTACTTTGTACCATGAAAGCTATATTTCTATTTTATTACCTGGTGAAAGATGAAGTATTTGCTGTGTTGGTAACTTTCAAGAGTTTAACAAGCCTTCTTCCTTGATTATTTACTGCTATAAGCCTTCAAACTCATGGATCTGCTTCTAAAACTGGATTTTATTTAATCTTTTTCTTTTATTTCCAAAGCAACAAGCACCTTCAGACTCAGCCCTTTATCTTTATTTAATGCAGGATTGTTTTCAATCTGAATTTAAATACATATTAAAAGAGTTCCACTGGTTTGATGGTGGAAAGCTTAAATGAAAAGAGAAAGCAGGACTTGTTGAGTCTGCTAGAACAGTAACTTTAAAAAGCAGCAGACTACATTAAAAATCAGATAAAACAGCAGAGCAGGATGAAGAAAAAAATACTGAATGGCTGACTGCTGATGCACACTTGCTCCCTGTCCCTGTCATGGAAAGAGCAGCTTATTTCATCTGATATCCCCCTTCCTCCATTGTTTTTTTTTTTTTTTTTGTGGCCCTAAACAGAATTTTATTGAATTTAAACTCAAATTTGTTCTAATCCCTAAACTTGTTATAGGAAATATTCTTTTTTTCATGCCCCTAAGCTGCTGTTCAGTTCTGTTGTGCCTGACTTGTCTCTGCTCCTCCTTGATACCTCTTTGATCCATGTACACACACACACAAGGGTGTCAAATTTAATTCTGTCTACCGTCTTTCATCTTGAATGGGCAAAATAAAATAACACATATAATGCATTCATGTCTAAAGTCATGAGAGTCGAGTTTTGAGACAAGGCAGAATTTGACCTCTCAGGTTTTTTAGAGACAAGTTACATATACTAACACATTAACTTATGTAGCACGAAGGGCACATTTCATCTAAAGATATAATAAATAGCATCTGTGTGTCGCTGTGTCTCTGCCGCCTTGAGAATTATTACTGTACACTTTCTGGACTCTGTGACACACAGATCATTTCAGGCGAAGTTCAGAGTAAAATGAACGGATCTAAATCATGAAACGGACCTCCTGAGAAAATTACTTCAGGCACTTTCCATACATCATTGTCCACTCTCTATTTATTGTCCACAGTGCAGCCCCAAAGATTATCTGTAACTTAACAGAGCAAAAACCTCCCTGCAGTCGACAGTCAACTGTTTAACATCATGAGAATACTCTTTTAAATGGATTTAAACATTAGGAAGTGTTATATATTCTGATACCGTTACATTTATAATCAGCCAAGCCCTTTTAATCACTGTCTGTTCACTAGCTATTCATTAATCGAGCCAAGTGTCCACCCTCTGGCTGGAGTCAGTTCATTCATTTTTAATTTAATCAATGTGAATTCTGTTCTTTATAGAAACTGCAATAAGTTTGGTAATGAACATGAAGACTATGCATGCTTTGAATGTACATTTGGGGAGAAAAATTTATTATTCAGTATTTAATGAGCTAACACTTGTAAGATTAACGACCACTAGACTGTGACTTTGCCAATCTCAGTGCATGTTGGGGTAGCATGGTTTTTGTTAGTTCAGTGTTTCATATATTGAATTATTACTTTTCAAATGAACATCTGTTTTGTTTTACATAATTTAATTAACTCTGCGGTGTTTTCCAACACCAGCACTGCTACAGAGCAATAATTTCACCCCGGGGACCCATTTTGTGCAAAGGCCCACCGTTGATTTCATATTATTTTGCTGATCAACTGTTGTTGGCGCTAATGCTTCATGAAATTTAGTAACCTGCCAACAAAGACAATGCAGAAAAAGAATGTTAGCAAGTTAACATCAGCTCAACAGTGGAGACTTTAAATCACTCTAAGATGCCGCCCTGCAAATGCTTCTTGAGGACTGAAATGCATTTGAGGGGAATGCGATTGCGTGTGTGTGTTTTTCAAGGCTACATTAGCTACTAGCATACCGCACCTGAATCTATAAAGGAACTGTTTGTGGTTGAGTTGAATTGTGGGCAATATAGTCAATAAAGTTTAGAGGAGAGATAAGAATGCACTGAATGGGAAAAATATTATATATATTATATGTGGTTCAGCTGCATTGATTTTAAGGCTTTTTTATTAACTTGTATAGTACACTTTTAAACATGATTATGAGACCTCAAAAACACTCTTCTTCTTTGGTTAGAAAAGGCAGAATCACTTTGCATCTTAACAAAAATTCAAAAGAATATCTTTTAAACTTTTCACATTCACGTCCAGTTTTTTCCACATAGTCTATATTATCTTCACTTATATTTATGCCTCTATCTACCTTCAGGTCCTCCATCTGCTCCAGAAAACCCCATATCCACAGTGAATGAAACCTGCGTCACCTTGGAGTGGGCACCACCTAGGGACACAGGAGGACGAGGAGACACCACCTACAGCCTTCACTGCAGGAAGTGTTCTGGAGATGGCAGGAAGTGCACGCCATGCGGCAGCAGTGTCCATTTTGTTCCAAGACAGTTTGGTCTCTCATCAACCACTGTGCTGGTCACCGACCTGCAGCCAGATTCCAACTACAGCTTCACTGTCGAGAGCCAGAACGGAGTCTCAGACTTAAGCCCCACCCCCAGAGGAACGGTAGTCATCAATGTCACCACGTCACAGACAGGTGAGAGCTAACTAAATCAACAAATTTATGTGTGAGTATGAAAAAAAGAACATTTGGTGGCACAGAAGGCTCTTTCAAATGATAGTGTTTATGTTTGGCAGCATGTGTTGGGATTCAAATTGCAGTACAAAAACTTAAGAAAAGAAAAGTATTCTGAATCCTTTTCTCTGATATCCACTTTAAAGGCTGGTAGGAAAACAAATTCCTCTGAAACACATTCATCAGTTTGAACTACGAATCTGTAAAATGGTGAAATAATTTTTTTTTTTTTTTTTAAATTGTCTCCTGATTACAGTGTGCTCACAAATCGTACCAGGCTTTTGCAACTGACAACTGTAAAATTACCGCTGTGCCGCACAACTCTGATATCACAAAATGACACCTCTGCACCTCTGTCTCTACATATATAATCATGCATGCATCTTTCACAGTGCGGGAGTGTGGGAAATGTGTGAGGAGGAAGTGTGTATGACAGGGTGCGGATGACTAATAGGCCTCGCACTGTAGATGTGTGCGCAATAGCATGTGGGGTGGGTGGGGGGGGGGAAGGGGGTCGGGAGTGAGTGAAAGGATGTAGGAGGTTGTTAACCTCATTAAGATCCCCACATGTCACACGTGCTACACTCAACCACTGTACAACATACACACACATATTTGTACACACACATGAGGAAGCGAATACACACTTTCAACTCACATGAGCATGTGTTCCTATGTGGGAGGGCTGTGTAAGAAGACGTAGGGTTTTGGGTTTGCACACTAAAAACTGGAGCAGATCACACACACACACACACCCACACACACATCACTCATACAGTACACACACCGCCAAATGCTGTGATCACACACGTATAAAACACCTTTTAAACTCTCTCATTAGCAAAATTGCATGACACACACTTCAAATATGGGTCCTCTCATTATAGCACAGCAGGCACTGATCTGAAATCTCTCTCCCAGCGCCCCCAGCAGGCTCTCTGTGTCCTTTCACTTTTTTTTTTCACACCTTGTTGAACTTTACTCTCTCTTTGTTGCTCATGGTTTCTTCTTCTACTCTTTGTTTGCCGCAGTGAGCGTCGTGTTGAAGGAGAGGCGGAGCAAGGACAGCGTGACTTTGGCCTGGCAGGGTCCGGAGAGACCCAACGGAGCAATCGTGGAGTATGAGGTCATCTACTACGAGAAGGTGAGAGAAACGTGCACACACACACAACCACACACAAACTCATTTTATAAAGGGTGCTACACTCATTTTCCACATGAATAACATTTTAGTTGTTATGCCGTATTTTTTGGTTGCTAAGTGGTGGGGGAGTGGAGCAACTTTAAAGGGATGGTTTGACGTTTTCTCGCAGAGTTGGAGAGAAGATTGATACCACTCTCATGTCCGTGCTGTAACCTTTTAGCAACTGATTAGCTTACATTAGCACAAACACTGGAAAAAGGGAGAAAAATCAAGCCTGGCTGTGTACTAACATAAAACGCATCCACCTGCCTGAATCACTTAAGCTCTAAAATTAACAACTCATATGAATTTTTACAATCTATGCAATAAACACCTTAGTCCCAAGTTTTAAGAGGAGTTATTTTCAGGATTATTTCTTGACCAGAGCTAATTGCAAGGAAACCACCTGAGATTCCGGACAAAAGTGGGACAAAACTCCCTTAAATATATATATTTTTAGTTTTTTCAGACTTTAGTTCCTGCATTCATAACAAATTACATATAACATTTAAAGTTTGGAGGTGCTGTTCAAAAAAATAAACAGATTTTAAACAGCTCCATGGCATTTTCCCCTGTTTTCAGTGTCTGCGCTAAGCTATGTGAAACTGCTGCTAGCTGTTGCTGCTGCTGGCTAAATATTTAGCCTACAGATACGACAACTGCATTAATCTTCTCATTTAACTCTGAGCAAGAAAGCAAACCAGGATATTTTCAAAAACTGTCAAACTTTTCCTCAAAGTGTAATGCTAAAAATTCTAGAGCAACACTTGAACATGTTTAACGTCATTTCTCTCCTCTTGGTCTCTTCGAACACACCTTGTGTCAGGGTGTGGGTTTAGCTTTAGGGCCCGTCTGTGATGAATTGATTATCACAAAAAAATTCTCTCTTTCTTTAGCTCTATCTCTCTATCTCCACCACCATATACCTCACTTCTCCCCCCACTGCTCACACCAAGCCAATTAACCACACATCTGTCGAACAAACCTTGTAAAACATGGCCAAGGTGATGAAATTAAGCCTCTGTGTGTACGTGTGTGTTGGCAGGCATTAGCAGTAAAATAGTGTTAATCCGTGTTGTAGAGTGTCTTCCATTAGGTAGAGTATCAGCCTCTCTGCAGGGAATCAGCTTACTGACAGACACACTTACTCTTTATTCATCCTCCTACACACATATTTGTAAGTGCGCACACACACCTACAAGGTAGTCGAAGAACGAAGCGGAGCGGGACTTGAGTAACTACATATTGCCCTCAGGTGCAAAGAGAATAAGATCTGGGACTTGACAGATGCTTGAGTATAAATGCGACCAAATGGTCCAGTGATGAACAAATGAAAACTTAGTGAAGTGATTTGAGCTTTCTATTATTTTTCAGACTTTCCTGTTTTCTTTCTGTCTCTCTCAATAACACAGTCCATTGCTCTTTCACTAACCTTTTTGGGTATATCTATAAATTCAGCCATTTTTTATCCATAATCGCTTTATTTCTCTGACACTTAATATTATTCTGTAAAGTCAGTATTTAATCCTTGCCCCCTTGCTCTTCCCTCCACTCCAGAATCAGCGGGAGCAGAACTACACAGTCCTGAAGACTCGCTCCAACATGATGACAGTGGACGGGCTAAAGCCAGGGACCACCTATGTGTTCAGGGTCAGGGCTCGAACTGACGGGGGCTACGGGAGCTACGGTGGAGAGATTGAATTAGAAACCAGCCACGAAGGTACGGAGATCAGTAAGAAATACCTGCTTACTGAGAATGTAATTTCACTTCTCCTTTATATTTTTTTTCTTTTATTTCTGTGTAGCTGTAAGGCCATTTTCTCTATTCAAATCATCCCTTTTAACTTAAAATTATCCAAAATAAGAGGAGAAAGGGACTGGTGAACAAGTAGAACAAAGATTAACTGCAGAGCAAAGATATCTTACATCACAGGATAGAAAGAGTCTGATTCATCCCTCCTGCAGGTGAAATCAATTCCACCGGATGGTTATAAAATAGCTCACTTTTCACCGAATGGCTTCTTCAGTACGGTTGTCAGACAAAAAAAAAATTGGCAGTTTTTTTCTACTGTACATTTTTGAACCACTGGCTTGAAAGTATCCAAGAATACGTATCGGGTATAAAAGGGAGACAACCCAATTTCACCATGAAGGAAAAAGAATCTTCAAACTTGACTTGAAGTTTTGAATCACAGCAAAAACTGGACAGAAATCCAAAGGGTAGAAAAAGTTCATGATAAAAAGCAAGAATTCAAAACTGAGAATGAAAACACAGATTGTACTCTGATATTCTTAGATTAAACTCGAATTGACAATATACAATTTGAATGACTCTGGTTTTCAGACTGGTTTTGATCCATGCAGAGCAGAATTTTGCTTTCTTGTTCTACTGATTGGAGACTGAGCTCTTACAACTACAAATGTGTTTCCTACTTTAACATTAGTAAAGAAGAGGATGAGACACAAAAGAGAAATCTATGCCTGGTTCGATCAGGGTCAGTGGAGCCTGGCCTCACACACACCAGGCTGTATCTCTCATAATGTTTCCAAGCCTGATTGTCACTTTGTTTTCCCTGTGTTTGCTGTCATCTGCTTTCATTATCGCTTCATTATGAGCTCCAGGATTTTCTGCTTTAGAGGCCCCATAATGTGCCCCTTCAAAGTGAACATTGATTTACAGACAGACAGGCAGGCAGGCAGACAGGGGATAAATCAGTTAATGTATAGCACTGTGCTATAGATTGACTTTGAAGCAAACAAGAGGCACACATTAGCCTACTAATCATTCAATAATCAATAAAAGTAATTCAAGGCTGGGTTTCTTCTTCTATGTCTTCTATGTGATTGTTAAAAAAGATTGTGGCTTTGCCTGCAACTTCTGAAGCTCAGGTTGGGTATCAGTAGTAAGTACAGCTGCTCCTGAGCCTTCATACAGCAGGTTCATGATCAAGTTCAGTGCTTTAAAATCTAGGATCTGCTTGATTCGTCTGACCCTTTAGCAATCATATCAAGGTTATCTAATCAGATCAATTCTATTGATTGTTAAAGAAGGGTGTGTACGTGTGCGCCAGTAAACTTAATAGGAGATCGATGCTTATCTGTGCCTGCCTGGGGGCATTCATTTAGCTCTCCAACACCTACACACTCGTATATATATATCTATATGCATACACACACAGAGGCACGTGTCCTCTCATGCTTAGCTAAGCCAGATAAATGGGGCATTTGTTTTGATTAATGGCTCGATTGGTGTGGCGTGAAAATCGATGCATCTTTGCAGAAAGTTCTCGGCGGTAGCCTTGTTATGTGCGATGTTAACATATCCATTTGGACAGCGCGGGCCGAATGGGAATGGCTTTCACGTCCGCTCTCATAGCCTCATAGGCGATGCAGAGAGGGAGAGCGCTTTTCATCAAGGACCTTACTTACTATTCCATCCACCTCCCTCGCCCTCTTTTACTCATTTGCAGCTCTCTCTTTTTCTTCTCTCCTTCAACCTCTGTCTTTTATCTCCTTTTCTATTGCTATCATATTTCATATTTCATTCACTATCCCTCTTTCTTCACCCCCAATCACCTTGCTGTCTTTTTTACTCCTTGCCTCCCTTCATCTCTTCCCCAGTCTCCTCCCTTCCCATATCCCCAGCATCTTCCCATCCTCCTTTATAGTTTGTTTATTAAACAACTATCTGCTCTTTATCCCCCATATAGATGTTTTCGCTATTGGAGATCCTAACCAGTCCACCATTCTGGCTGTGTCCATCGCTGGGGGAATCGTTCTCCTCATCTTCCTGGTGACTTGCTTTGTTGTCAGTGGAAGGTAAGGTCAAAAAGATACCCTTATGTCTTCTGTACATGATAAGTGTGAGTTGTACACACCACAAAATGGGGTGAAGGTAAAGTGTAGTGTAGGTTTATGTATCATAAATACATTCATTCATACACATGAGGGTTAACACACGCACTTAAGCAGATCCTTCCACTTGGTCCCCTCTTCATATCTTTTTGCCTCTCTCTGAGGGATTACATGGGTGTGCCACAGTGGGGCCTCCATCTTTGACATTTACACACCGCTGCCAGAGCCTAACTAAAGGCTGCGTTATTCTGTATGTGAAGAGCATGGACTCCCTGTGATCACTCTCTTTGAAGGTTAGGCTGCCGTTAATGCCCTGTCTCAAAGAATGCCAAAGAGGAGAGGGAGATTAGAGGGAGAAAGGTAAATAAAAGAACGCCGATTGGTGAGAGGCAAGAAGATGAAAGGTTAGAGTTAGGAGAGGGCTTTTTGGAAAAGGACAACGGCAGGAGGAGGAGTGAGAGGGGGAAACAGGAGAGGGGACAATAGCAGAGGTGAGAAAAGGGAAGGAGAGGGGATGAGAGGATTGCAAAGGAGGAGAGAGGAGCAGGAAGGCTAGAAGTAGGAAGGAGCGGAGAGGAGATGATAGGGTAGAAGAGAAGGAGGCAGAAAAGGACAAGGATAAGGGATGGAGGAGAGAATCGGAGAGGAAAGGAAACAAGAAGAGAGGAGAAAAGAGGGAATGATAGGAGAGGAGATTAAGAGGAGTAAGAGGGGAGGAGAGGAGTGGATAAGGGAGAGGAGAAAAGGAAAGTAAAGGGGGGAAGACAGGAAAAGATACAAGAAAAGAAGAGGAAAGAAAGGGATGACAGGTTGTGATTTACCGTGCCTGTAACTAAATGTTTATCCTCTATGAGCTCCGACTAGATTAGCCACATGTTAAGCACTACACACACTTGCACACGCACACACACTCGCACACACTAATGTACACACACTAAAAACATTACTATTGATTCAGGTGATTGCTTATCAGGCTGAGTGCTCTATTCACTATTGACTAGGAGGAATGTAATCAGTGGAGACTGTCCCTGTGTGGCAAACACACACACAAACGTGCACACGCACACACATGCACACGCACACACAGGGCACATGAATGCAAACACATCCTCATTTTTTTAATCAGGGGGGAATTATGAGGACGTATCTGTAAGAAGCAAAACAACCTGTTAAACATAGTGCGCTGTAAACACACACACGATGACACAAACACACACACATACACTTGACTAATCAGGTTTCACAGGCTGGGGAGGTGTTAACTAGGTTTTACAGAGGGGTCGATGCACCGCCATCAATTTCAGGTCTCTCTCTCTCTCTTCATCTCTCTCCCTCTCTCTCTGTCTGTTTCTATTCGTGTTTCATTTAGATGTGGGGACGCTAGGGAGGAAGTTGTGTTAATTACTGCTTTCTATTAAACAGCGTCTGTCAAAACGCATGTGCATTGGTGGAGTGTGTACCATGTTTGTACCTGGGAAATGAGGCGAGGATCAAAGCTGCATCACTGGAGAGACAAATGCAAGGGAAAGAGAGCTCGAGGGGAAGAGAAAGATGGACAGAAGAGAAGTAAAGGAGAGACACAAGTGGAGGATTAAATGAGAAGGTATTACAGCAGATAGGCAGTGGGAATGACAGACTGTGGAGAGGAGCGGGAAGGCAGTAGATCTGAAAAATGTTTATGCCACTGGAGAGCTACATTTTGAGATGGTGTGAAAGATAGAGAGAAAGAGGAGGAGGCTTGAGAGAGATGGGAAGAAAAGGAGATTGATGGAGGGAGGAGGAGGAGAGCCAGCGGCACAAAGGGAAAAGGAAAGAGGTGCAAGGAGCGGAAGATGAAAAGATAGATTACAAGTGTATTTGAGAGAGGAGGAGGAGGAGGAGAGATGATGGGTGGGCAATTGCACTTTTAGGTGCAATAGGAGTGTCATACTCCAGGTTTTGGAAAAACTGGAGGAAATCTAAAAAATAAGAGTGGTCTCTCCTCTCTCTGTGTCCATCCTTCCCTCTTTTTCATCTATTAAAAATCCCATCTTATCTGTCAATCAGTTTCTCTTTGGCTCTCTGCTCTCTTTTCACTCTGTTCGGCTCTCTCTACGCTCCTGCTTTTCTCCTCATTTTGCCCCGTCTTTGGCACTCCGGCTTTCATTTCCCGTTCCCTTCTTGAAATTTACATTTGGATGAAACCCCCTCCATAATGTATCAAGATTCTGATGTATTTGCTCGGACCCGTTCAATGCGGACAATGATTAAATTGGAATTGAAATTGACACTGAGAGCCAGCAGGGGTTGAAATGATTTCCCACCAGACATTTATAAAGTCCCTTTTGTCCCTAAATGCCAGCTGTTTAAATCATTTTCACAATAATCACTAGACTGGAGTGAAGTGCTGGAGAGCTTTTTTGTACTTGTTTTACACCCAGCTTACCTATTGAAACCACAATTCTGACCACATTTTGAACACCCTCGTAGACTTTTATTTAATCACTAAACAATAAAGTAACTAAGCACATGCAGTCTCTCACACACACATACACACTCCCTGCAGCCTTTGCTGGCAGGGTACTGAGCAGCTATGCCTCATAAACGGGCTGATTTGCAGGCCATTCTGTTCAGTCCTGTTCTCGTTTAATAAAGTGCTGTTATGCTATTGTTACCGCAGGAGGGAAAACAGGAAAAAAACGTCGAAAGCTCCTCAGACGCAGCACGGCGCTGACAAATCACACCAGTTATTGCTGTGTGCGTGCCATTATTGCTCTGCGAGTGTTTGCGTGTGAATGTGTGTTAGCATGCGGAGCTGGTGCGTTCGTCCTCCTGAGGGGGCTCTGGCAGGCTGGCAGGTGCGAGCGATGGGAGACTAGCAAGCGACTGGCATAACCATGGATTTAGCAGATGGCCTTTCAGTCAAAAAAGCACTCTGTCTCTCTCTCTCTCTTCTTCGGTCCTCACTCTCTCTCACTCCTTGTTAAACACGTTACAGCCTCTGCCTCCCAGCATCTGTGTGTGTGTGTAGTGTTTTGTTTTGTCTTCAGTCTAATGATCCTCCAGCCTTACAACCATCTCTTTCTTTGAGTGGCCGCAGGCTTTGGTTTTTTGCCAGATTCCTGTGTGGTTTTTTCTTTGTTCATGTTTTTAATGTTGGAGTTTGGCGAGAAGTCGACATGAAGTTAGTCTGTCTGTGTTGCCTTTTTGGGTTTGTTTTTTTGTTGTTCTTTTTAAGCTGTCTCATCTGTTTCGTGCCTCAAAGTCTGCCTTTATGGAGTGCATCTGTTGTCAGAACTGGAGATATTCAGTAAGAAGTCAAGGGCTGCAATCTGTTCAGGGAAATGCCTGAAAAAACTTAAGAAATAATAAGTGATTGATTGGCTGCTAAGATAAAGTTATTTACTAAAGCCACACTCAGTTTTCTTTCACAGCAAGAAGAAAGGGAAACTTTCCAGAGTTTATTTCTGTTAGAATACTTTTAGAGAAAAAAAAACACCTTTTTCTTAGCAGAGCTTCAAACAATTAAGAGTGAGAGGACAGGACAGAAAGACTCGAGGAGAGTGAGATGTCGTTATAGCACAGCTGATTCTGGAAGAAAGACTCCTCAGTCTCACTAATAGACGGCGGCAACAGCTCTACCTTTTCACCACAATAGCACGCCCTGTTAATGTGCATGTTTGTGAACGTAAGCTCTTTTACCTCCGCAGCATCTGTTGTGCAGCCCAGGGTTATTCTTAAAAACTTAATGACACAAAAGAGAAGAGGAAGGATGGAAGTTAAAAAAAGGGAGGGAGCATGCGCCGATGAAAACATGCTGTTCAGAGAGGAGGGAGCGAAGTTAAGAGTTAGTGAGAGAAAGAGGCTCGTGAGACGCTGAAGAACACTAATTGAGTGTAAAACAGCTGAAAAATGTTTGCGTGTGTGTGTGTGTGTTTTTTTTGTGTTTGTGTGTGTGCGTACTCACTTATTTGGATTTCAAAGACGATGTGATGAGCTGAAATTACAAACACCAAAGGCTAAATGTAAGAAAAAGTCAGAGAGGTTTTTTTTCAGTTTAGATGTTGGAAAGAATAAAAACCCAAATGCTTGGTTTTGAACCAAAACATAATAAAAACAGGAAATGGAAAATAAACAGGAATAAAGGCACAAATGATAAACCCATATTTGCTAAATGGCACTAAATGTTAATTTGAGAGAAGAAATCAGCCAATGCATTCCCTCCCCCGTGGGTGGTGTTGGTCTTTTTGCTCGATAATAACACTAATAATGATTTGGCAGCCAGGAGATTCTGCGACTGCAGATCTAAAACAAAACAGTTATGAGGAGAAATGTGCGTCTGTGTGCACGCCTGTATGTGTATTTGTGTGTGTAGATGCGACAACAACAACAACGATGATGTGTGTAATGTCATTAGACAGATTTGCATGTGTCGCTTGAATGCTGGTACTTTCAATTAATGCAGCTAAGCTGTAGGGTGTAGCTGAATACAGCTTTGTCTGCAGAATGCCTCAAAAGTAGCTTGCAAACAGTGCAATAATAGCAGCTAGTTGCCGCAGGTGCAAAACTATTTCGCACAAGCTTTATGCTAATGAGCAGATGTTGCAGTGGGATTGATCAAATGTCCTATAAACATCAGACAGATTCAAAACTGTTTTTTGGTCGGGGTTTTAAAGTTTATGGAGCCGTTGAATAGCTTTGTCGGATCAACACACATACACACATGCACACAAGAGCACGTTACGATCATGACAAAATCAATTTGTGTCTGTGTAGTATCCTCATTAAGGGAATTAGTTTCACACTGATCTGTTAGCAAATATAAATATACACTTCACTTAATGATACAGATGACATGCTCCTCTGCTGCTGCTTCTCTCTTTTGCGGCCTCTCTCATTTGACCTTTTCACCAGCTTGTTAGAAATTCTTCTACATTACACCAATTACCACAGCCCAGCTCCACACCTCCCTGCTTTTTCTTCACTTACTTTGCTTTCCCTCCCTTTGCCTTCTTATTTTCTTTCCGTCTCTTTTTCGTTCCCTTTCCCCTTCCTTTTTCCTTAGCTTTCCTTTCCTTTCATTTCCTTTCCTTTCTCATTTCTTTTTTCCTTTTTCACTCCTTTTACCTTTTTTCTTTATTTCCCCTTCTTTTGTCTCTTGCCCCTCTTCTTTTTTCTTTCCTTTCCTTTCCTTCCCTTTCTTCTTTCCTTTTAATTAGCAATCTCAATAATGAACAGAAGCTAAATGAAATGTTTCCAAACAGCGTGTTAATGAAACATAGACAGATTTATTAGTCATAACTCTTCTGCTAATCATTTTCCCTCTCTAATAATTAGCTCGAGCTGAGTAAATCTTTTTACTCTGTGGTCAGAGAATGTTGAGCCGATGCCAGACACGGCCAAGATGGAGAGAGAGAAAGTGCAAGGCGGCAAGAAGAAGAAGTCTTAGCCACTACATCACCCAGACTTTTTGCTAGTTTGTTTTTTTGTCATGCCTTTTTGACTCTTAATTAATTATCCACAATCAGCTTTTATTATACTCATAGTTTGTTAGCACCCGAGCAGTGAATGTGTTTTGCTTTTTAGCTCAGTGAAAACGAGGCTTAATTTTGCTGTGAAATAATGAGAGTGAATTTAATTCATTGATTTCATTCTCAGTAATTATTTTTATTTAATAGCTTGATATTAAATGGAATCACCATTATCATGAGTAATGATGAGAGCAGAAACCCACAGCAGGGTGTATATATGTGTGTGCGTGTGCGTGTGCTAGTGTGTGTGTGTATGTGTGTGTGTGTGTGTGTGTGTGTGCGTGCGTGCGTGCGTGTGTGCGTGCGTGCGTGTGCGTGTGTGTGTGTGAGGTTGGGTCGGAGGGGGTGGCGGAAAATAGAGGATAGATGTGTCATTTCATTGTGTCATGCAGGGGTGACTAATGATTTACTGATTTCATTTTTCTACTCATTCTGATTAGCAGTGGGAAAATAATGTGCAGAGACAGGAAATGAAAAGGGAGAGGAGAGGAAAGAAAAGCCATTTAAATGAAAAGAGGGGAATGGAAAGGAAATGGAAGGAAGGGAGTGTAAGTAAAAGGAGAAAAAGAGAACATAGTATGTTTCTGAATGAATGATCCCCTCTGACTCGTCCTTGTCTCTGAGTGCATCCGTTTCTCCTCACGCAGCCTGGCCTCTAATCCTATGAACGGTGGCCAGTCACATGAAACAAACCGGGTGATACTACACAGCTCAGAACTGCACAGGCTTTATTAGCTCCCTTAGCGTCACAGGTTAAAAAGTCCAAGGTCGTTCACTCACATGAAGTCTAACAGTGTTTCATCTTTTCTTCCATCGTTCATCCACATACAGCTTTGTTACCGTTTAATTCGTCTCTTTTGTTCAACTTTGTTTCAAGGTTATTCCACTGTCCATATCTACCATTTTCACTCTCTTCTCTTTCCCTGCTTTTAGTGCATAATCATGCTCTTTATCCTGTCCTGCCAAAGTTTCCCCTTGTTTGATCTCTTTGGATGGCTCTACTTTTTTGTCACCATGTGTTCCTGTTTCTCTGCCCGTCTCTCAACTCCCTCGATGTCTCTGCTTCACACACTTTACTCTTTTCTTTTTTTCTACTTCTAAATTCAGACAGTGTCTCAGCAGACACTTTACATAAGGCAACTTTTGTGAACTTTGGGCTGATCGACTTAAAACACATTATATCGGAGCATACAGTAGCTTTGCCTTAATGTGATGATGTGACAACCCCATCTGTATCTGACAGAGGTTATTCTCTTAATTCAACACTGCACCATCAAGCTTTGGCAGGCCAGGCAAAGTAAAACGACAGCAGAATCACTTAGCGCCGACTTTTAATATCAGAGGACCTAGAAATCAGTGCAACTCAGAGCAAGTAGATGTTGTCTCTCACTCTTTATAGCCTGGAGTTATATTTAGGGGGAAATGGAAGCAAGAGCTAATAGAGAAATAAATGAAGACTTGGCATAATAGTTACAGTATAAAGAGGCATTCCGTTTTATTGCACATTTTGTAAACTTTTATGGAGAATGTAGAGTCAGGCTGAATCATATTCACACAGGACTTGCATTTGATTTTCCAGCAAACAACTAACTACGTCTCAAGATTCAAAGGATTTACTTAAAATGGCTGGTGTGCAAAAATTATACAAGATGTGTGAAAGAATATGAATACAAACTTCCCAAAAATATAAAGATTTAAGGATGAAAAATATAAACATATATCCTAAAATGCTCAAGTGCATATTAGCAAAATCTAGGTGGGCTGTTAATTTTTTCCCTCATTGCTATTGAATTTAAAGTGGACTGAATGTGTTTAATTAGAGTGTGTTTTAACTCGCTACACACATTCCCGTTACATTTAGTGAACCACTGACTGCTCTCATCTTCTCCAATTTGCTGCTACATCTTGCTGTAGTTGGTGCTTTTTCTTTCTCTCTCTCTTCCTGAGGACTCGTCCTGCAGCCACACTGTTGACTGACACTCTTCTCTTTGTTATCTGCTCTTAATCTGTCTATCAGCTCTCTTATCCTTTCTCTGCTCTCCTCCATGGGGGGGGGAAGCTATGTGCTGATGGTGCTGTACTTTGTTGTTGCATTGTCCCTCCTAATCCTTCATCCAAGCAGCCAACACTCGATGTCTCCATCCCTTTCTTGTTTCTTTCCTTCCCTTTATTAAGCCCTCTTTCTTGTCAAAGCGTGCTTTCCCTCTTTTCTTATCTTTAGGGTACTATTGTTGCAGCACACAGCATCGCCCTTCTCCTCTCTCTACCCACTTCCCTTATGTTAACCTTCAAGTTACTATTCCTACGGCTGCCTCCCCTTCTACCCTTGCTCTTCCCCTCCATCTGATTGCTTGTTAGTTGGTATGCAGGCTTGGACCCCCATTGTGTGTTCTTGCCTGTCAGCACTCTCTTTTTCCACCCCTTTTCCCAGCTCCTAGCGTCCAGTCTTTCTAACGAGTAACATCTCAAAAAAATGAAAGCAGAGGAAAACGGGGTCTTTTTAGGGGAACTAGATGATAGGAAACAAGAGGAAGAAGAAGAGGATATGGGTTATCAGACAAGGGAATGTTTTCACTTAAAGGAAGAATTAAGAAAGAATGTACAACCTCAGAGAGATAAAGGGCAGCAAGTAAGAGGAAGAGAGGGGAAAACAGGGGAGGGGCTCCGGCAACGATGATATATGGAGGGAGTTCTGCGCAGGTGGAGGCTTGCTAGTGGAATGACAAATG
The DNA here is from genome assembly GCA_029814665.1 of Acanthurus lineatus. Taxonomy (NCBI): domain Eukaryota; kingdom Metazoa; phylum Chordata; class Actinopteri; order Acanthuriformes; family Acanthuridae; genus Acanthurus; species Acanthurus lineatus. The sequence continues at coordinate 9,437,013 of JAPZDV010000004.1, read as the reverse complement.
GGTCTTGAGTGACAGAGTATTATATTAAAAAGTAAATTGATATGCAAATGTGGAGTGTGTGGCTTTGGAGGACAGGGATAGCCTGTTGTCCTCACTAAAGTGGAACAGAGAAAGGCAGAGAGAAAGGTTAGAGCTTGAGTGTGAAAGTGATATCGCAGTACAATAAAAGTGTGTGTTTTTGTGTGTTACTTGCGCGCGCGCGTGTTTGTGTGCACTGCATCTGAGTGAATATACAGCTGTGTATGTGGGCGGAGGTGGTGGTGGTGATGGGGGGGTGATTTACTGTAGGTAACAGCAGAGTAAAGTGCATTTGGGTGGCAGCTAAATGAAACAATGATTCCTCCCACAGTGACGGATAGTGCTAACTTCACACTGCAGTACAGCAGCATAAAGAAGCAGCTGGTGGCAACACAGGAGAACTGCTGTGTCTCATTATGAAGTCTATTCCAGCTCAAAAGTGCATGAGTGCTCATTGTGAGCCATTCAAATCAATAAGAGACGACTAGTCACTGAACCAAGGAATGTGGTGACTATAACCATGTTTTCAGCAAATGGACAAAAGTGAAGGCTTATGCGGCTGTATAGAAATATTATCATGAAAAACTCCCACAATCAAATCTCCTACAAAATATGCCTATACACACATCTCTGACTTGCTTTGCCAAATATTTTTTGGAGGAAACATGCATGTAGATGCCTAAAACAGTGGTGACAATGTTTTTTCTTGTCCAGTAAGCATGAAATTTCTGCACAGTTACAAATCACGAGACTCTGATACCAGAAGCCCACATGTTGTTACAGGTTTAGCTGATTAACTAGCCTGCAGTCCTGATTCTGCTGGGACTGGAAGCTCGCCGAACTGGGAGAATGTTTAAGCTTTGGACAGTAGGAGTGGGGTCTCAGGCCCAGACAGAGGGGGAGCCAGCAGGAAAGGCTGGGGTCAGAACGTGCACCAGAACCAGAGTCAGGCAAACAGGCAATAGGATGAGGCTCCGTAGGTTCCCAGTTGACATGCACAGACCAGGACCGAACGCAGCCTCTAAGAACAACAGAGGCCAGTTGAATGACAGGCAGCACAGTACCAAGATGATTTATGATTTATCTCCAGGGGCAAAAAAGACACAGCATGTTCAGGTGGGGACAGGTGAAAGAGGGGAGCAGCACAGAGGTCAGTGCACACATGCAGCAGGGGTCATGGGTGGGGTCAGTCCTGAGGTGTCAGGGGCCAAATGTGGCAAGAAAGTCATTTCTGTGCTGTTGAACTGGAGGTGAACTAGATGCCACCTCTAGAATATCAGTGTATAGAGTTCAGTGTGTGATGTATAGTAGCATGTGGAGCATGAAGGGAAAAGAAGGAAGTGATGTGAACTGTGAAGCCTCTGAAATAAACTGATGTCAAAAGCTAGTCATGTGGACATCATTTCCTCCTGCCTTTTCCTTCTACAAAAACAGTGAATCTTTGTATTGACTAACATGTTTTTTATGCAACAGGGCTGGTTTACAGCATATTAAATTCTATACTGTGTCTTGTTAACATTCAAAAGATTAAACAATGAACTAAACAATGAGCAAATACATGACATAATTATGTATTCTTTATTGCAATATTAAGGAAAATTTATTTATTGTTTTAACTGCAAAATGTCTATAACAAGTAGATGGTGAGTCAAAGGAAATATTCTCAATGGGAAACATTTACAGAAACAAAATCGTTAACAAGCAGCCTAATTGTTTAAACACAACTGCGAATGAGAATAATATATGTAAATGTTTGATTACCTGATGACATCTATTTGTCCTGTTCTGTTGTTTTCTGTTACTGCCACCTGTTAACAATTTCAAATGTGAAAACACAATAAAAAATTTTAAAAAGATAACCGCGGCATCGGAACAATGGCTCAATACTGGCCTCCTGGGTCCAGTTCCAGAGCCTTTAATAGATGAGTTACAGGCCATTTGCATTCAGTCAAAGGTATTAAATAAAATATCTATTTCAAACACACATACACACACACACACACACAGACACAGCTGTTAGGGGAAAACAAAAGCCACAGCCATGTCAGATTTTGTGCCATGTTTAAGACTGCAGCGCTAATGATTCATGACACTTCTAACTGAAGAGGAGAAATGAGTCGCTCTGTAATTACTATGGAAATGTGTTCATTTCCCATCAGACACACACACACACACTCATATATGCAGCCATGCACCCGTGAAGACGCACACATGCACTAACACAGATACACATCCAGCAGTAATGGGCAAGTACTTCCACATGTGTGTTTTGGTGTTTAGCAGAGCTATATGTGTGTGTGTGTTTGTATGTGTGTGTCTGCGTGTGTGTGTGAGTGCACGCCCCCCACGGGATTATCACAGTTGGAGCAGAGGTGTGACCCATGTCCCCATTCCCCATATGTTCTAAACACATGCCCCAAAGCGGTGTGTGTGTGTGTATATGTGTGTGCAAGTGTGTGTCAAGGGGGTAATGATAGTCCCTTGGTGTTCGACTGGCTCGAGCCCAGCTGATAACCAGGTGGGGCCCAACTCCCCTCTCAGAAGAACATTATGCCCCCTCCTCTTTATCCCCAAATACCAGCAACCAGTCTCTACCCTCATGTGTGTGTCTGTATATTCCCAAGACAGCCTATTGATGTCTGGGTCCTACAGAGCGTTCAGCTGTGTAAAATCAACACAAGGATTAAACACCAAATGACTGAGATTTACTGAGCCTAGCAAAACCCCACCTTTCTCATTCTTAGTCATAACGCTTTACTCTTTTTCTGTCTTCCACTCACTCTTTTATTATTTTTGTCTAACTTTTTCCTTGTCTATATTAAATCTTTGCTTTCAGTTGTCTCTTCCACTCTCACACACACAGTCTCTGCTGCTGATTGCTATTTTACTCATGGCTCTAAGCCCGAATCGATTCATCTTCATGATACACAGACATACTGACTCGTTGCCGTTTTACCTGAGCGAAACTGGAAGAGGATGGCATAAGAGGAAAAAGGGGGAAGGGGAGAGGAGGCCATGTAGTATTTATGTCATGCTTAGTACCTCGTTATATAAAATTGCTTTTACATTTTATGTTTTTGTCCTAAAAATGTTGCACTGAATTTAAAAGAGCAGTAAATCTCCAAGACATCGTTATGGGTGATTACGGCTGTTAAACGCTGTTTCAGGCTGAAGCTCAACAAAGTGGAAAGAAAATACGCTGACACAAAAACACGCCACACTCCCATCATCCAACAAACTCACATGCACACACACACACACACACGGGTAGCATCCTATTGTGAGGTCTGTAAAACAGAATAAGTTTAACACTTCCTCACAGCTGGACGACAGGATTGAGTTGATCAATTTGTCAATACTCTGTCTTGATCGCTGACCCACACCGCAGGGTGTGTGCATGTGTGCACGGGGGGTGGAAAAGAAAAGGCAATGATGTGTGTGTGTGTGTGAGACCCATGATAATACTGAAGGCAGTGGTTAACAGCCAGAGGGGTCTGTAAAGAGAGGAGTGCTTTATGTATGGATCTGCTTTTGAAGGGACATCTATGACACACACATACACACACCCACTAATTCACTCAACCTCAGGCATTTAAGCTCAGAGGAAAGTGTGAAATTGACAGGTAACAGCAGAGAGAAAGAGGAATATTTTTTCCCTCCAGGCTTGTCTCATACAGCAGAGCTGGTGTGTTGAGACAAAAGAAGATATCAGTTGTTCACACACAGAGCTTTTGGCTGTGCACAGTGTAGCACAGGGTTTTCCTGGAAGTACGTACCACAGATTTAATATATCAAACACCTGTGTGCAACGGCACAGCCACACTCCAGGGTGTGATATCTCCCGTATATGTGCTATAAAGCTATATGAGTATCTTTGTGTTAGAAACACTAAATACTGTGTATATAGATTTATATACAGGTTCCAATAATCCAGCTGTGCATTCCTCTTTCAGGCACTGTGGATATATCAAAGCCAAGCAGGACCCCGATGAGGAGAAGATGCAGTTCCAACACGGCCGAGGTAAAGACACAAACACACATATCATACGTGCACAAATGTTATTTAATGTACTGAAATTCATCACTGTATTCAGTAACATTATGTGCATGATGTGCACAAATGAATTTTTGTCCTTGTTTGTCAATTTTAAAAAAAAAATAAATTTTTGTTAATTTAAGCATTCTCTCTCACACACATAAAACTTTTCTTTAAATCAAACTTTACACCCACTTGTATTAAATCCCTCTTTATTTGTGGAAAATATGGCTACGAGCAAAAGATGGAAGGAAGACTGTCTTATTCATTTTAAAACCACTTAAGGAGTCAAAGCCAAAGTGACTAAACCTTGAAAAGTTGGTTTTCTCACATATAACAGTCTTACTTTGTCTGCATACATCCAAAATGTTCTTGATGAGTTCAAACTACAGAAAAACGTGCAGCTTCTGTACATGAGTGTCCAACTTTTCAGCAGTCTCAGCTGAATCAACGTCGCTGTTTCGCACTTTCTTGGACAAATGTTTGCTGGCAGACTACGGCTCCTTATGGGTTCTTGTTAAAATGAGTCATTTAACACCATCGCTAACGAAGTACTTATGTGTTTTATTATGTAATAATTTTGCAATGTCACTCAAACGGAGCACCCACGCTCAGGCTCCCACTCCAACACGTATTCACGCCATCAAAATGACCGGGTGGGAATAACGGTCAACTCCTGAAGGAAACCTCAAAACCATATTAATACAATGAACTTCTTCAAATCATAGTTGTACTGAACATTCGTTAAAAGTTGGTTAATTCTCAGCATTTATCCTTTGTACTTCTTACTCTTTCTTCACGTCCAGTCAAGCTTCCAGGCAGCAGGACCTACATCCATCCCCACACCTACGAGGACCCAAACCAGGCTGTCAGGGACTTTGCCAAAGAGATCGATGCTTCCAATATTCGCATAGAGAGAGTCATTGGTGCTGGTAAGTTGGCAGGAAAGCATCAGTAGGCTACATTAATAATTCAGAAAAGTAAAACCTAAGTTGATTAAGCTCTAATTACTTAAACTATGGCTGATTTGTATGGACTGTGTTTTTTGTTTCGGCGCTGTGGCACCTGTGAAATTCTATTATTTTGGTTGTATAAAAAATAAATATAGAAGCAATTTAGAGTCAATATTAGATATGATAAGACTTTTAAAAATGCATATTAATGTGCTTAAATATTTAGCTATTTTACATACTCTCTTACATTATGTCTGTGTGTGTAGGAGAGTTTGGGGAGGTGTGCAGCGGTCGGCTGCGCGTTCAGGGAAAGAGGGAGATCTATGTGGCCATCAAGAGCCTGAAGGCGGGATACTCCGACAAACAGAGGAGAGACTTCCTGTCTGAGGCCTCCATCATGGGACAGTTTGACCATCCGAACATCATCAGGCTGGAGGGGGTCGTCACCAGATGTGAGTTGTTGAACTTCCTTTCTGTGTGATGAGTGGGTGGACAACATGCTCTGTTGTTGTGTAACCAAACACTCCTTTTTCCTTGGTTGCATACCTGTGTGAGAGACAGCAGAGCCACCAGTGATGCAAATAGGAGCTGACCCCGGATCAGATAAAAGCTCCTTTACCATGGCAACACATTGATGACGCAGGCCAGTGTGCTTGTGAGCGGCGACTGTCCACCTCTCAAGCGGCCAATTGTTTACTTCTCATGATTGTGTTAGGCAATTAGTGCTACTGTGTGTGTGTGTGTGTGTGTGTGTGTGTGTGTGTGTGTGTGTGTGTGCACTCGTTCATGGACACAGGCCTGGCTCAACAAGAAAGCTGATTTTTTATCACTGCACCTCACTCTCATTCACACACTCTCTCTGCATCATTGTACCCCTCTCCTGTGTCTCCTATCACTCTCTCACTCTCCTGCTTTCTCTCTCCATCACTGTCCATCTAATCTTCTTTCAATCGCTTTTTCTCTTGCTCTCTGTCTCCCTCAGTTAATCTCAGTCTCTTCTCTCCTGTCTCTCGAGTGCTCTCCCCCTTTTTGTCTCCCTCAGTCAAACTCAGAATACATCAACACTAAGCAGAAAACATTTGAAAACACATCTTTTTCCCCCTTTTTTTTTTTAGTCCTCTAAATACAAAAGTTGCTACTAAGTTCCTGCTGATGGTTGACACAATCCCCAAGAGCTCTTTTCCTGACAGAACTGGAAAGAACTGCACAAACAACATGAGGGAGAGGCTTTTCCAGCCTGTATGGTCTTTTATGACCTTCATGCAGTTTTCCTGAGCAAAATGTAAAAACTCACTTTGCATAGCAAATTAGTGAAATGGTCCAACAATGAGAAATGTCAGGTATTCATAAATCATGAGCCGCAAAGCTTACTGATTTAACACTGTAATTGTCGTTAACATCAGAGGCAAAGACCTAATTAAACTTTCCAATGTGCATAAAAATGTTGTTTTGTTTTCTTTTGCTCAAATGAGCCCAGAATATTTTGTTTACAACAGGGCTCGTGTCATCCTGTTTTCATGCAGCCTCCAGTGGAATTAATTATATCCAATTTCTGCTAATTGACGATGCACGATGTTGTGTGTGTCTGTGTGGCGCATGCCTGTGATCTTTTATTTCACATGTCAAAATAGGTGATCACTCAAAACAGGTGATGTCATTTTTAGCTGTATTTTCATTTATTTTGCAGATCAGTGTGTCTCATTAACAGGTTTGCTTATAGTTGATCACATCCCTTTGTTTGCCCATTCAGATTGCGGCAACATGAAGAGAAAAATATTTAAGACTAAATTGAGTTCAGTTGTGTTAAAACAAGTTTAGGTGATCGCAAAATTTAGTCTTTTTCCTTTTGTTCAGGAGTTCTAGTGTATGAATCTTTGCTATGCTTCCTTTTCATGCATAAAATAAGTTTTCCAAATGAGCCACTTTCATGTCTCTCCCCGCTCCTGTTCACGTTCCTCAGTGCCACTGCTTTGTTCCTCCTCTGGTCCTGACACCTTGTTATGCAGATGTTTGTTAGAGATCTGCAGACAAGCAAAGGAAGAGGAACAGTGTCGCTTCAAAGAATTGTAAACATGTAGGCAGACAAATAAACCATCGCTTTTCCCTCATGTCACTCCCTCTGACACACACGCGCACACACACACAGATCTTCAGTCCATCACACGTCGCTGCTCAGTGGCACTTAGGCCAACAATAAAAGAGCAAATGCATATGCATAGGCTTTAACCATGAATATTAATAATTCATAAAGTTAATTGGATGTGTTTTTAGCCTCATGAATATTCAGCAGTGTGCATATTAAGCATGAGACCCCGCTGCATTTCTTATTCATTTCCTCCTACTCCGTCATTCTTTCCATCTCTCTTTCTCTCATTGTCTAAATAAAGCTTCATGTTAGCTGTGACCTTTGGTTTGCAGGATTGAAGCAGTTTGTAAAAGTGCAACCGCAACAAACTAAATCGGATGTGGTTTTTCTTTTCTGATAGGCAGACCTGTAATTACGGCACTTTCTTTTTCAATGGCACACATGCTGTTGTGATTTAAAACACCAGAATAAATTCAGAAATTACTACTCATTCCTTGTAATAATTTGTGACAGAGGACGATGGCAGAGTTGATAATGAAACAACTGCTGCATAAAGCAGAAGGTCGGCTTGAAAAGTGACTTACTTTGCTTTGCTGTGAACATAAAAAAAATATGTTTTTGCGTCTTGTTTTTTTTGTGGTGTGTGTCTGCTTTTACATGCGTTCGCTTCTGTCCTCTCACCTGTCTTCACGGCACATTGAGGAGCTGATAGAGCCCCTCAGAAACAAATCTCACTAGCGGAGCAGTAATTTCACAGGTCACAGCTCAGGGTGTGTATGTGCCAGTGAGGGGGTGAGAGTTGAGATGGGTCAATAATTCCTTCAGGCCTTTTTCTCAAGCACCAGCTGGTCCCTTCACACCGCCCTCAGTCTAATCAGGCAGGCTGACCCTGACTGCTCTGGGCTCAGGTGTGGTGGATTGGTTTGCGTAGGTGTACGCAGCAGTAGAAGGAGTATTACTGGTTGAAGAAGTACTGCGAGTAATTGCTGTTGTCACAGTTTGCTGCAGTAGAGGTGGTGAAGGCGTTCGAGGTAGCAAAAGTAATATTTGCATCATAAAAAGCAGAATAGGTTTAACAATATTAATTGCTGTAACAGTAATGATTATATTAGTGCACAGTCAGCATGCTTTCATCAGAGCTTGTACAAGTTGATACTGTTTTGTTTTTGCTTCTAGATGTACAAAATACTGTGCAACATGTTTTTATATAAAATATAGGATAGGCACAAAATATAAATGCATGTGAACCTTTGAATGATCTGGGCTCAATGAACTTCAACAGTAACCAGTATTTTAAGATAATATTTATGCATTTTTTATATATGTACCCTGTTAGTCTCCAAGCTTGTTAAAGTAGGAGAGAAAATTAAATGCATTCAATGGCTGCTTTTGCCTTTTCTCCCAAAGTACCATTACTTCTGATGCCACTATTCAAAGTGTATCTTATGTGCTCAAACCCAAAAGGAGGCTGCTCTGCTTCATAACACTTTCTCACATTCAATACATCAGATGATGTGATGGGGTTGCAGCTACTTTGTGCAGTGGTTTATATTGTAATTATTTTAATTAATCAATTGGTCAGAAAACGGTGGGAAAATCCCTTTTATATACCTTAAGCTTAAGGTGACATTCACTCCAGATTAACAGTCGAATTATATTTAGTTGACTGCTTTGTAAGACACTTAAAAATTGTATACTATCACGTATTAAAAATGTGTTGTCATATCAGTTCTACAATGTAGCAATACAGGAACTCACACAAACAAAGGGTTGCCCAGTGCTGAGCATATGGACATATGTAAATCAGTAAAATGTAAGTTTGTGGTGTTTGCAGTTGTTTCAAACAAATTTGACTCTTTTCAAATGTTGCAATTGTCAAAATACCTAAAAAGTTCTTGGTCTCCTTGATATCGCAAAAAAAAGTGCAATTTTCCACTTTGTGGCAGCAGCCATGATCATAAATATAGTCTTCCAAGTACAGTACTCTGTCAGCGTAATAATAAAAGTATTAGCAGTAATGGGGGGTGGTGATGGTGGCAGTTCTGGCAGTGCCAATAGTTGTAGTGGTGTATATTTTTATTTTGCACAGTTGTATTTTCTATTGGGAATGTGCCTGTTGGGAATGAGTGCCTATTTTGGCTGTCTGCAATTTCCTTTTTCATTCATTTTGTGTGTGTGCGCGTGTGTATGTGTGCGTGTGTGTTCCCTTCGCTTAAAACCTCATAAGCCTTCAGCCCCTGCCGTGTGCCACTCTAATAACCTACTCTGCTGTCTGTCACCTGATTGTTGCTATTGTCATGCTAATTAGAGCGCCGCATGCAGAAAAAGAGGGAAAAAATAGATCTTTCTTTCCTCTATCTGCCTCTCTGCACATCAGGAAAGTGCAGCAATCTCTCCTCCCCCTCTCTCCCTCCCCCCCAGTCTCCTTATCTTCCCTCCATCTCCCACATCCCTCATTTTATCCATCCGTCCTTTATGTGTTTTACA
>JAPZDV010000004.1:9403023-9427357 GCA_029814665.1 Acanthurus lineatus | reverse complement strand
ACACACACACACACACACACACACATAAAAAGAGCTTCTCCACAAAGGTGCTGCACAAACCGGCAGAGCCATGCGTCTTCTGTTTTGAAGAAACTAGTGATTAGACTTAACTGTGTGTCCTTGTGCGCTGAACAATGAGTGTTTCAATGTTTCCTGTCAGAGCGTTTGAAATTATTCAGGTTTTTAAATATGTGTGCAAATCTGGAGATCCGAATGCAGAGACAAATGAGGAAGACAGAATGTAGAGAAAAGGTGACGATGGGTGCGGGACGGAGGAAAGAGGTGGGGGGGCAGATGGATGAGATAGGCTACAAGAGCGAGGAAATGAGAGAAGATGGGGCTTGAGAACAAATGAGGGCAACGGGTGAGTGTGTGGGGGGGAAATGTAGATGTACAGAGAGATTTGAGGAGAAGAGGGGAGGTTGGATGAGCTGAGAGAGACGAGTGAAAGAGACAAACGTGAGGAAATGAGAGGAGATGAGAAAGCGAAGAGAGGGGAGGAGAGGTGAGGAGAGGAGTGGAGATAAGGTTATTGAGTTTCTGTCTCTGTGTTTCTCTGCACCCCTCCCACCCACCGCGCCCTCAACGAGCTTCCCAGAACACGGATCTGTCCTGCGCTAAAAGCATTGTATCACTTAGTTCGGACCCTTAACATTAATCAATACAGCAGTTATTTCATTTTCTCGTTTGTACCTTGGGCAGCCGTCTCGTTTGATAACATGGTAATGTTGCCCGCGCACACACAGATAGCCACTCATAATTTAATTGTCCTGATGTGTACAGACTATCACTTTCATTTACACTCACATCAACAAACACAGAAACAGCCTCTTGTAATGTAATTTGCCAGATATACAGTATATATGTTGTCTCAATCTCTTTCATACACACAAACACACACAGACACAAACACATACATACACATACACAAGACCTGAATGACTTTGTCTTTGGGAGAGCAGAGACAACCTTCCTTCAACTTTGACTTAACGAACAGCTGTAGCAAAGAGCAAACTCCTCTCTGATCCATTCCATAATACACTCCACCCGGCAGAATATCAATACCTAATCTGCACACACACACACACACACATATATATACACACTTGTATATACACATACACTAGGGGGTGTTTTAAGCTCTGCAAATAGCTGTGTTTTTTTTTCTGAAACCGATGAAAGGCAATAAATTCAGATGAATATGAACGTGATTAGTTAATTATGTGCTTTCAGGAGGAAATTGAGGAGTGCTTGCGAATGTTTGGTGGAGAGGAACTCCGCGACAAGCTGGAGAGGCTTTGCTTGCCTGAGTGTGAGTGTTTGAAATGTGGATGGCAAGCGATAAAGTCGCAACAAGAAGTGAAAGAGATTCATTGAATTGTGTTTGTACGTGTGTATGTGTGTGTTTGTGTGTGTGTGCTTGCACCTGACAGAAAGAGATGGAATGAGCTAATATACTGTGTGTGTGTGGTCGGTTACATTGGTAACCTCTGTTATCTCTCAGAGTTGCAGGGATAATTCTGTATGGCAGGTGTCCAGATGATGGCAAGTGATAGCAGAGAGTATGTGTGTGTGTGTGCGTGTGTGTAACATGCCAGGTTCATATGGTCATCTAAGCCGAGGCAGCAAGATGAATGTGTTTCATTGTGCTTCTCTCTTGACTGCATCTTGCACTGTGAGCATGACAGTAATATTCTCCTTCCCTGGCAACATACATGAGCTCAGGCACTTAATTAATTTTCAGAGGCAGGTTTTTATGGCTCTTTTTCATTTCATGGCTGTCTGTTTTGTAGAATACGACATTCAGATGCGCGTATACTCATCTGTTCTGTATGGATACACAGAGAATAACATACGTCGTACATTCAAATTTACAGGGTCTGTAATCTGAGACACAATTAAGCACTCAGTCACAAACACACACACACACACCATAACACACGCATACACATACACGTGTCCTAAGTGGAGGCTGTGAAGAGTCAGACCTCCTTTCAGTCGGGATCAATAGCATTTGCTGTTTTATCTGTCGCTGCAAAACACAGACACACACGTGCAAAAGTGTACACCTCTGATCTGAGCTGAAATCAGGCAGTCATCATTGTGCCATCCCTCCCCGATTGCCGTGCCCTGAAACCAGCCCTCTCTCTCTCTCACACTCACACTCACACAGACACACACGCACACACACATACACCCATACACGCACACTCAAAGCGACACACCACACACACAACACAGGGCCCCGTGTGGAGATAAATGTGACCAGCAGTCCTCACCCCCAGCAGAAGAAAATCCAATTCTCTTTCACTTTTATCCCTGAGACTAATGTTACTGTCAAAGAAGACACCACCACAAGAGACCAGGCAGCTCTGTTTTTGTGTGTGAGTGTGTGCGTGCGTGTGTGTGTTTTTGCTGCAGTGAGATAGTGAATTCATTTAAGGTGATGTATTGCTGTCTTTACCTACAATCTCACTGTAGGCCTCGGTGGTGTTGTTCCTGCCTTTCCATGACAAGCTTTTGACCCCCTCCTCTTCTTTTCCTTTCCTTCTTTTCTTTCTCTTTTTTCCTTTCTTCTCTTCATTCTCTTTCTCTTCTTTTATTTGTTCTCCACTTTCTCCCCTTATCTTTTTTTGCTTATTTCCAATTATTCCCATCTTTTTTTGCTCTTCCTCTCCTCTTTCGTTACCTTCCTATCCTTCTTACCCCCTATCTCCTCCTTCTCCTCTTTTTTCTTTTCCTTGTTTCCTCTTTTCTTCTGTCCACCTCCTTTTTGTCTTTCCTTACTCCTCCCTCTTTTTTACCCCCATTTCCTCTCTACCTACTTTGCTTACATCTTCTTCAAACCCATATTTCCTGTCCTTATTGTATCTTTAAACCTTCTTTTTTGCAACTTAAAGTTTCTTTCACGCCCCTCAATCTTTTGTAGTCTTTTCAACTAATTTCTGTCCCTATTGAATTTTTTTCTTTCAAGCGTTTTATATCAATTTTTACTATGATGGTGCTTTATTATTGTGACATTTTGAGCTAAAAATGTCAGAGTTAGTGAGCTGGGTAACTAAAAAAAGAAAATATATACCTCAAAGGTAGTCCAAGAAATGAAAACAGGAGTAACCAATAATAAATAAGAAATACTCACATTCAGACAGAAGAAAAAGAGAGAAATTGAATGAGCCTATTATTGAAAGAAAATACTTGGATTTTTAATTTTGGGATTTCAATCATTCATCAAATCATTTCTGCTTTTTTTTTTCTTTTTTTCATTGCTCTTTAAGCAAACAGACGACTGTCTGTCTTCACCCCTTCAGTTTCTCTACTCGTCTCTTGTGTCTTCCCTCTGGTTTTCCCAGCATCTCTGAGGTCTGATTGGTAAAATGTGACCTATTCATCAAAACTGACATAGTCTGTGTGTTTACAAGCCACGCACTCTCACACACACACACACACACAATCGTCATCATTTGTACTGAGTGTTGTGTGTTTACTTGTGATTGGCAAAGCTCGGCTGTAGGAGATGGTCCCTGAGGAAAACCCTGTAAAACGGGACAACTGCTGTTTTTGGTGTATGAGTGAGTGTGTGTGTGTGTGTGTGTGTGTGCGTGCGTGTGTGTGTGTGTGTGAGGGTCTGCAGGTACTTTGTTAATCATTTGTAAGCCTCACCAGATGCCATGCAGGGGACCAGAGTGCGCAAGACCTGTCAGTCAACCACCCCTCCATCACACAAACACGCACAAACACACACACACACACACAGTCATTCAGGTGCAGGTGCACAGCGTTCCGACCAAAGCCTCCTTCCCCCTTGAGGCTGATTAGTATTCATGAGATCTCAGGAGGCCCCTTATATACACACACACACACAACACACACACATATTCTAGTAGATTGGTCCATTCTAATTATCTCTTGGCGTTTATGGAGAGGGCTGATTAGAAGCTGTCAGTGTGACTGATGACGACATGCCATGTTATCCCCTAGAGAGAGGCAGAGAGGAAGGCTTGGTCACAGCTGCGGACTCCACTTCTTCTCTGTCCTCGTCTCTTTATGGTTGGTGTCTTTCTTTCTCGTAACTCTGCCCCACTAACAGCTGCCTTGTTATGTGCTTCCCGTAGGTAAGCCAGTGATGATCATAACGGAGTTCATGGAGAACGGATCTCTGGACACTTTCCTCAAGGTGAGTCACGGATCAGCTGGAGCCAACACAGCGCTCACACACTTCCTCCAAGGTCAGGGCCACAAGTTTTTTTGTTGTTTTTTTTTTAACAAAGGCCATGTGGAAAACGATGTCCCAGCTGTAAAGTGTTTGAAACTGTAGAGGTCATCCTCCCACAATGGCTGTCTTGAGGGCAGATTCTTTTAAAAATATATAAAAGGTACTGATTGAAATTGTCTTTCATCTTTCAAAGCCGGCAAATTCACTCGATGAAAGTTTTACAAAGTCCAACAAGGACTCAAGTTAAGTCAATTAAAAAGAATTATTCTTTTAAATGAGCTGAGTAGAGTCACTAAACTCCTCATACAGTGTACAGAATCACACAACCTTAAAAGAAATAAAGTGTTTAAAATCTCTTAATCATTTTTTTCATAACAGAGAAATTGCACAGCGAGGAATGACATTTCTGACATATTTCAAGTTAAAATGGCAAAACAACTCCATTAAATGGCACAGAGAGTGTTTCATGGAATAAAATGTTAAGTTTAGGTGGCTGAAAAAAAACTGTAAAAACAGTGAAAATCACTACAGTCTGAGCTGTGAGGAACAAGCTGTAGATTTACAGTAAACACACAGAGGCAGTGAGATGGACAGAGAAATGGATGAAACCAGACACATTCAGATGGATGCGTAGCCTCCCCACACCAACATCACACGATGTTTGATTCTGGGTTTATGAAATGCCTTCAATGTTCACATCCCAGAGCAGACAACAGCAGCAGACGGCTGACAAATTGATAAAGAGGCAAACAAAGTGTGCTGCATTGTGTGCAACATTTGCTCTTTTAGGGGAAACAAAAACACTGAAAATCAACTAGATGATGCCAAATAATTAGAGATTTTAAGAAAGTCATCCTTACCAAGAGTGAACAAAGGAAAACAGACAGTGGAAATATTTCCAGTGACATTTATTTTGATTACAGACAGGTGATGAAACAGGGAGATTAAATCTATAGCAGAGTTTTACAGATTTTACAGATTTGAGCAGATTTTACTCAGTTATTGCTGAACATCTTATCAGTGATTTAAAATTCAAAGGAAAGCTGTGGAGGTTTTGCTTTGTAATTAAAATTGACAATATGACAAGAGTTAGAAGAGCCTGTCACTCAATACGTCATTACACGAATTGATGTTTTTAAAGCCCCCTCAGGCCATCCTCTGAAACATATCACAAACCTGCAGACCTCTTAACTTTATTTAAGAAATCTGAACGTATTTTTCTCAAAATTGACAGAAGGTTTTGGAGAATTTCTTAAAAAGGCAAGTATATACACAAAGGTATGGATCTTCATTTAATTGCAGATGCAGTAAACAAGCATATAATGTTGTACATTTTGATAAGTGCATGATTCATGGTTCCTGTTATAAAAAACATGTGCCAAGAAGCACACGTGTTGTATTGATTTAGCTGCGCAGCTCTGAATTGGGTTTTTTTGCATACACCCGGATGAATAGCTTGTTGCAGCCCTGGTGTGCCTCACATTGAAAGACTCCCTGATTCATATTCAGAGTTGTTTGTCAGCCAGTAAAATCACTGCAGTTCTCCAAAGCCATTAAGCCTGTGATGATAGGCCCGTCGCTAAATAGACACCAATCCCATCAGCAACACTAGAGCAAAATGAAATGAAATCTGACAGATGAAAAATGGCTTAAGGAATATAGTCCCCTAAAATAACACACACACACACACGCACACACACACACATATGAATGTTTTGTGTTACAGTATGTATTGTGATGAGGGTCGTAAAGAGTGTCCACAGTGGTTCAATATAATTAAGGAATCAGTTTTATGGGTTTTACGGCTCATCCGTGCTCCTGGCATCCATACGTGTCTTTAATTATGCTGACCATTTATTAAGCAGCCGTCCCTGAGAAATGACAAAACCACTGTTCTGTTCGAGAAGCTTTTCCTCTCTTAGCCTGCTTGTTTTAACAACAGTAGTCTCTCTGTCCTTTCCTTCGTACGTAAATGCCAGAATTTGCCCCCCCCCCCCAAAATTTTATTTTTCTATTTTTTCATCTTCACCTTTCTCATCTGTCTCCCTCGTCTCCTTGTCTAACCTCTCTGCCCTGCATTTGTCTCCTCTCTCTCTCTCTCTCTCTTGCTGCCATGCCCACCCTTCCCTCCTCCTTCCTGGCAATACAACGTGGTGGGCAGATTGATAGAGGAAGTCTGTAGGTTTGTTAGACAGTCCAATCAATCAGCATCTCACAAAACCACCGGCTAATTAACTTACTCCACAGCTGCCGAGGGAGAGAGAGAGGGAGAGGGAGAAAGAGAGAGAGAAAGAAGGATAGAGGAAGGGGAGGGGAGGGGGTGCACAGATGCAGAAAGATGAAGGAAGATAGATGGATGGATGGAGAGTGAAGGAAAGTAATACAGAGTTCTCTCAGTCTTTGAGACAGAGACTGAGGAGAGACAGAGATGGATGAAGAAGACAAAGAGACAGAGGAAAGAGATGATATAAAGGAGAGAGGGTGACTGATAACATGGATGGCTTTTTAACGGGGACTGTTGGCCCAGGGCAGAAATAATTGGCAGAGGAAGGTGAGCTGGACCGTCATCGATCAACAGGCTCCGCTCTCTGCCAAAGACAGCTCATATCTAAAATCCAGCGAGCTCTGCTTGGGCACACGAGCAGTGTTAGAGAGAAAAGTTTTGTCTGCTCTGTCAGATCAAATCCTCTGGAAGTAGGATTTTTAGTGATCCTCCATTGATCCCTGGGAGGAGAAATTTATCTTTTCCTTACCACCCTCCAGAGAGAGGTCAAAGTGCACAGTTAGCAAGAGCCGGAAGGGATTCAAAGTCTTGCTCAGAGAGACTGTAGAGGAGCAGATTGCCGCCATTACAGATGCTTGAATCCTGGCTAGAACCTCAACTTCCAGCTGAGGCAGTTGAAGTACTCTGCCCTAATCCCTGTGCCACCCTCTTGCAGCATTTACACTCTGTTCTGTTCTCTCTCCCCTCAGAAACATGACGGCCAGTTCACAGTGATCCAGCTGGTTGGCATGCTGCGGGGCATCGCTTCAGGTATGAAGTACCTGTCAGACATGAGCTACGTTCACAGAGACCTGGCAGCGCGAAACATCCTGGTCAACAGCAACCTGGTGTGTAAGGTGTCTGACTTCGGCCTGAGTCGAGTTCTGGAGGACGATCCAGAGGCCGCCTACACTACGAGGGTAAGACATACTCTCCCAGGTTGCAGCTGTCTTCAGTAAATGTTATCTACGCCCATTGACTTCTCCGGTTTTGGGATCAGTCCAAAGTCAAACTCATGCATTAAACCATTTTCTAAAAAAAAAAAAAAAAGGAGCTACTCTCACAACATGTTCAAGTTCAAGGCAGTTCCACTCAGGTATTACTTCCTTTTACACAGAGACTTCAGAGGCTGCAATTATTTGTGATCATAACTTCCAAATACGTGATGTTGTGGCACAACCTCAGCATTTAAAGACTCAAAAGTCAGTCTTAAGGTCTGACACGAAGAAGCTGAGAAAGTGTATGCAAAGTTTCTCTGTCTTGGGATTTTAAATAACCTGAAGTGAATCAATTGCACGTGTTTTGATTTTCCTAGGAAACAAGACCGTGTAGAAGCACTCTAACATATGTGGAACAAAGCTGATCATTGTTAACAGTTAATTTCTGTCAGTTTTATTAAGCTTGACAAGTTACCAGGACATTTGTATTAAATGAACTATTTTTTTCCCAGATTATGGATGAGTGATAACCTCTCCATTCAGGGCTGGATATGTAAATTGTGCTAAATATTCCAGGAAGCTGCAATCTCATGAGAGGAAAGAGAGAGCCTGCTGCTAAAGAGTCCATGTGTGTCAACAGGGCATCATGTAGACATACAGACCTGACACCTGTGGGGGTAGAGTGGGACTTCAGCCCCTGTGTCTGGTCATGGCTGGAGTTGTAATAATCTCTTCTCTACATGTATGAAATCCTTAAATGGCCTGACAAAAAAACATGCGGCTCTAACACTGCATTTTAAAGTGCAGTTGGTTTTCTGAACAGCTGAATTTTTGTTAGAGGTCATCACGCTTAACTGATGACATAAACGTTCACCAAATTAAATGCACACACCCAAGCTCCTCCTCCTCCTCCTCTCCTTCGAGGTTTTGCGTATATATTCAAATCAAAGAAAGTCCCTGGTAACATCACCATCCTCTCACAGAGCACAGAGAGAATGAAGAAACTCAAACGTCAGTGAGTTAAACCACTGCGGAGTAACTCATCTAAAATGCCCACAAGGAGATGGCATTATTCATATTCATAGGAAGTGTTGGGGATGTTATTTTTAATATGGCATTAGCATTGCCCTGGGAGGAGTGTATCAGCCGCTGACTGCTCTATTGCAATCACACACACACTCCCACTGATGTCAGGAGACCTAGATGGAGAGCTGCAGGCATTGAGGGTGGGGTTGGGTATGGGGGTGGAGGGCCGAGGCAGAGATGAGGGAGAGACGCGGAGAGGCAGGATATCAAATAGGAGTGAGATCGAGGGAGGCTGAGAGAGACGGAAAATAAGGGAAGGCAGGGGGAAGGATCCAGTGAGAGCAGTTAAGAAGAAAAAAGGGGATGGGGTAGGGGTGGACAGGGGGTGGTGGAAACAAAAGTACAGTGCCGAGTGACTTGGCAGCTTTGTCTTTTATTTGACTTTGACCAAGCAGAGATGGGAAATGCTAGGTGGTGCAGAGGCAGCTGCCGCATGTTAAAAAGCTCAACTGAGCCCTATAGAGGTACAGTGTGTGTGTATGTGTGTGTGTGTGTGTGCGTGCTCGTGCTCGTGTGCGTGTGTGTGTGTGTGTGTGTTGCTGCCTGGTGTGTCTATACAGTGGGCTTTATGGAATCCTTTTGATCTGTGCATCAACAACAAAGGCAGAAGCAGCATGGAAGAAAAAAGAAAGAAACTGAAGGCAAAAGAAAGTGCAGGAATAAACACTGGAGCAAAAGTAACCCGATGTTGTGAGCGTAGAAGAGGGGGGGTGCTGTTTTGTTGAGTTGGTGTGTGAGCTCACCTGCTGTTTTCTTAAAGGCAGGGAGCTTCTCTGCAGCCACCTTCTTTTTAATTTGTTTTGTCAGCTCTGCTTTTGATTTATTATAGTGCTTAGCCACAAACACATTAATAAAACAACCTTTAAATATTTACACCATCAAAGGCAGTGTAAATTCAGGGTGACATATGCAGTATGCAGAGTGTGTGTTCACTGTGTTGTGTATCGTCTCCAGGGAGGGAAGATCCCCATCAGATGGACGGCTCCAGAGGCCATAGCCTACAGGAAGTTCACCTCAGCTAGCGACGTGTGGAGTTACGGTATCGTCATGTGGGAGGTGATTTCATACGGAGAGAGACCCTACTGGGAGATGTCCAACCAAGATGTGAGTCACAAACACACACATCATATCTCATTTTCAGCGATTTTTCCTTTACCTCAATCTTCTGAACCTGAATTTTTCTGGACATTTTTTATTTCCTTCATGTTCTTCTTTTGATCACAGAACCTGATTTTTCACACTCTCTCCCCTGCAGGTTATCAAAGCAATAGACGAGGGATACCGTCTTCCTGCTCCCATGGACTGTCCTGTGGTGTTGCACCAGCTCATGTTGGACTGCTGGGAGAAGGGACGCAGCGACAGGCCAAAGTTTGGACAGATTGTCACAATCCTGGACAAGCTCATCAGAAACCCGGCCAGCCTCCGAGAGCTGGCCAACAGCTCAGCATGGTCAGTAGGAGAAAGCTAAAAGTTAGAGCTGTAAATTAAACATTTTCACTAAAACTTGCATGTAGCCTTAAAATACTGGGATTAGATTATAGGACGATACATGCACTGAAGACACAATCACTGCCTAGGATCTACATGATAAATCTATTTTGTCACTTTTGGAAATTGGCAAAGAAGAAAATGTCATTTTTTTCATTAAATCACACTGTTATCTTATCTAAGCAAATATCTGCCAGTGACAACGTATGAAAATAAGGTTGTGGATGGCATATCAATTGTCTCACATTCAGTTCCTGACTCCACTGTTGCAGTGCACACATCCATAAATTATCATTTTAGTATTTTTACTTTTACATTTTTACATCTCAGGCATTTTGTTTTGAACCTGCATACGAAAGGCTATGTTCCAGTGAACAACTCTATAAAAACAGCAAATTACAGAAAAACTAAAAAGACAAATATGAAAGCAAAAGAAGAATCTTGTGTCAGCACAACGCTGTATGCAAGTGCAGTTGCAGTAAGTCATGCAAATAAAAGGTATTTAGCTAGTATGAGCTTGCAAATGAATAAACACACAGACCCTTTATAACAATTTGTAATAACAGGAAGTTAGCAAACAAGTCATGGGCGCGAGGTTTTCGAGGGGACCAGTCATTAATCTTACTTACCCACTAATAGCTGGGTTTTAAGTGTAGGGTTTATGTTTTCTTTTCATAGTGGATTTGAGTCTGTCATGCCACGGTTGTTGCAGAATAAAGCTTTTCTGTCTAAAAGCAAATCCAGCAACCCGAGTGAGCATTAACTGTCTTCTCAAGCGTGCTGCCAACAGTTTTTATTATTATGAATGCCCTAACAGTGTCGGATCTAAAAACTTTCATAGAAAAATGATTAACCTCAGCACAAATCAGAAACCTTTATTTAATGAACAATGTTTCATTTAGTTCTCAGGGTTTCTGCACTTCTCAACAAGTTGCACTTGAGACTTTTTAAGACCTTTCTAGGTCTGTTATGCAGACCTATGTCATGGCTAAACAGGCAAAAAAAAGGATACAAAAGAAAATTAGCAGGCATGAATAGCAGCTTACTGTTTTTCTGACTCTTATGAGATTCTAAAGCCTTTATACTCAAAGTTCCTAATTTGGGCATTTCCTTTCACAAGGTGCAGCAGGCTTTAACCAAGCACTGAATAGGCTATTTTTGAGCCAGATATTGTTTAACCCTCACTTACCCATGTCACTGTGGAGTAATATCAGTTATGTACCGAATGTTTTTTAACAGTTAAGCTCCAATTTTGATTTTTAAACAAAGCCTCAAATGTCTGTCATCGTAAAATATGATGACCAAAAAAAGTCATCAGCAGCAGCAGTTTGTCCCTCCGGTCTGCCCATCCAGTCCACACAACACCTAACCTGACACCCCAGACAGAATGTTTCACATATCTATAGGATATACACGTGTCCATCAGGGAAACAAGGAAAGCTAAACTGTCCAGTCACATTCTGGCATGACACAAAACAATCCGGTTGAAGCTTGTCAAGATGGATCTGCGACTTGAAATCTCAGCAGTCCAGCTGCCTTGAAGGTTTATAGAATGAACAAAGGCTTACGAAGCGTCCAACAGCTCACACAGTTAAATGTTGATTTAAAATCTAAATTTAAGTTTTATAAAGGAAGCTTCAAAACTATTTAGAACAGTTCTGTTGCACATTTTGATTAATTCTGACCAAGCTGCAAACTTTACATTAGCAGTTTTTGGTTCATATCGGTTTTATTTTGTAGTTTTGTATTCATTTAAAACATTTCAAGACAATTTTAGGCCTTCAATTCAGATGATTAGTTTTTAGCCTTTGTAAGGACCCGTGGAAACACTGGTTGAAACTGTGTTTTGTATCCCAGCAGGGAGGACCCGTCCACCCCAGAGTTCAGTGTGAACACAGTGGATGAGTGGTTGGAGGCCATCAAGATGGGCCAGTATAAGGAGAACTTTTCCAGTGCTGGATATGTCAGCTTGGACTCAGTCCTCTACATCAGTGTCAGGTACAGACGGCTGGTGTTATATTAAATACTCAAAAGGTCAAAATTCTTCTTCTGCTGCTGGGTAATAAATTCCACATGAATGTCATTTGAAATTAAAGGAGAGGATTTACACAAGTATCTTGGACATAAAACCTCAGTAGCTTCTTGGCATTTAAAGGAAAATGTAGATTTAATCCCTCTACAAGGGTCATTAACAAATGTATTTCTTGTCTCTCTGTTGTCTCTCATCTGGTCTCTCTTGTAGTGAATTGGCTAAAATGGGTGTGACTCTGGCTGGCCACCAGAAGAAGATTTTGTCCAGTGCGCAAAGCCTGCAGACCCAGGGGACGCATGTCCAAGTATAACAGTTTCCACATAAACACACAGTGAGACAGAGCCAAAATGGATGCTCCTGTGAAGAGTTTCCCCTCTGAAATGGAGTTGTAATGGATACTCTGTGCTCGGGCCTCCATTGATTTTGAGACACACTGAGATGGAGACAACATGGACGCTTGACTCCTTCACCCTCTCGCAGATTCACCATTTTTCCCATCCTTGATGGGCACTACCGGCTTCAGCACTCAGAGTCCCAGCAACACGACCACCATTATGGAGCAACAGAGAGACACACGTCCAACAACAAGGCCACATCTAGAGCATCGCAGACCATTTCATGTCACATCAGCTCAAAAAGAAGAAAAAAAAAAAGGTTTTTAACAAATGAAATTACAAAAAAAGAACAAATTAGAATATAATTATCATCACTGTCTGTGAGATGTACAGTCGGTTTTTACTGTCATTCTGTTTCTGTTTTCAGTTTTCACCTTGAAGAGTTTAAAAGGGTCAGAAGAGATGTATATGTGTAGATATACAGTATGTTTATATGGGCAGTGTGTCCCACAACCGTAGAGAAGGACCTAACGTTTGTATTGGTGGTGAGGTTTATATCACACAACTTAAATAGGAGTTATTACCTAGTAGGTGTTTGGCATCTTCCATTGCTCTCTTTACACAGAAAGCCAACGACGGAGCTGAGATTATCAATGGCATGAATGTTACGGTGAGGGGAGCCGAAAAAAACCTGGACCTTTAGGGATATAGAGGGTTGTAGATTTTGCTAGCTCATGTAGGATGGAAGTATGATTCATTTGAATAGTGTTTATGACCAGGACAAGGGCTTCCCTAGTGACTGCTCTCAGACACACTTAAAAACAAGACACAGTGCACGTTTGCTAGTCTGCTTGCACTAAAGATGTAACTGTGTGCTAAGAAAACGGCAGAAAATGCTTCAGGTGCAGTCAGCACAGACATTTTTACTCTTCCATATCTGACTGTGTATTCCAAACAACATTGTCTTTTCCTCTTTGACAGTGTGATGTTGTCGGGAATATTTCAGCCCAAAACTTTGCCTTCCCATGTTTCAGGTGTGTTAAGAAAGTTATAGTGTTTCATGTAGAGCAAAAGTGATGCCAAGGTCATGATAGAGTTGACACTGTTAAGAACGTGTAACTTGTTTTTACCAGTGTTGTGCCATGTACAGTGAGGTGAAACATTCATTCAGGCAGCATACCACCATTCCTACTAAACTCTTTCCTCTTAACCAGTTTTCGTGGCCGAATGGCAACGATGACTGATTACACTGTTTTGTCTGAATTGTCTGCTTGATGAAAAGAAGCATCGGGATGGACCCTTTTATCAACGAGATGAAATACACGCAGTGTGGATTTTCAGCTGTTCCACCACAAGAGGTTAAATTTCACCTGAAAAAAAGATGATTTGTGTGTCTTGTACTGTGTCACTTTCTTGTTATCAGTCATGCCAACCTATTTCAAGCACCCCTAGTTTCAAACCAATACTCATAAGGTAAATTTACAAAACAATGTTTACAGCAAAAAGAAAATACATTGGTTTGTTGGGTTTTCCTTATCAGAGGGGAGCTGCTGCTTATCACGTTAAATCAAAGGTTAAATGTGATGGGACCCTCTTTGTGTGCACTGCATTAATGGCACTGAACCTGCTTTAGTGTATTCCCAAACCCAGTTTTAATATATGTGGTACTCTATAGGACCAACAGTGGCAAAAAGTACAGTATATATGATTGTATCATAGTGTAAAATATGTACAGTGTTGATTTCCAATGTTAGAATGTTTGTAATGATAACGATGATTATGACCATGATGTACTTTTATTGTGAAAAAGAGATTTCTGACGTACTCGTTCAGGGGCGGGTTATACAGGAGAAAAGTGAAGGGAGGTGATTCGTTGGTCTGAACTAAGGAATGTAGCATGGTGTGAAGCTTCAGCTTTGATTGACAGGTGACAGTGACTGCAGTTTCTACCATAGTGTTAGAATGAGTAGAATGGACTTTCCTTATTGATAAACCGGCTTAATTTGAGTAATAAGTAACAGTAATTATGTGCACTTTTTAAGCCTGTGTCGACCTACAACACAACTTGTACAAATTGCTTGTTTGGGTGAGGAAGGGATGAAAGGAGGGAGTTTAAGATTTTTTTTTAAGTCCTCGTACAATTTCTGTCCTTAGACATCACAAACTGAACATTTGCTAAACTCCTCCCCCAAGCAGATAACATCCAGTTATAGCTAAGCAACTGTAATTACACACAACAAACATGTCAAGCTCTGCATCTCTCCAGTGGTTTGCATGTACTAAGACCGTCACTTGGCATTTAAAGAAGTCTGGATATTGGTGGCCTTTTAGAATTTTCAAAAACAAAAAAAGGTAAAAGAATTGATTAAATACTGTGTTTGTTTATTCTCATGTAAGCTGCAACTATTAGCATGTCAGGTTAACTAGCTTACCATCTACAGTAGTAACCAAGCATTACTTCCAAGGTCAAGGTGACATCATTGATTAACTAGCTTGCATTTGTTTGTTGGGTTATAGGTGACGAGAAATAAAACCATTCAGACCATTTTCAGTCAGTCATTTAAAAACAAGTGAGCTGTAAACTTTGAATAGTTAGTTAGTCAGAGAGAGCATTTTCAGCCAGCCTCTGGAGCCAAAGTGGGCTTAACAAGCTTAGCTTACATGCTACAGCTAATAAAATATATCAAAGACGCAGTGTTTGAATGACTAAAGCCTGATTTATGGTCATGTACTTTTATACTTTTGGTACACTTTTGAGTGTCACCGGACAGAAATTTAAGAGCTGTTCAATTTATTTCAATATATGCTTCAGGTAAAGGTTTCAGCCATTCCCATGGTAACCAGATGCTATTCCTGAGCTGGCATGTTTAGTTACATTACATCATCCTGATCAGTATGTGTGTTTCTTCTGACAGCTTGTTTGTTTGTAAAACTAACAGCTTCATATTCTTAAATGAGTTAATTGAAAAGGAGAAGATAAGAAACTTACTAATTACCTTGTACAGGGCACAAGCAAGACACGCTGTGGGCCTGAAAGCACAAGAAGAGGAGATGGTCAGTGCATCTACTGAACCAAACAAGAGAGCTATGGGGTCATAATGTTTTGGTACAACAAGAGTTAGACATGAAGGGAAATGAACTTTTGATATTCAACCAATTTGATGACCTGATCCAGTTTGTGACTTCACATCCACAGTGCTCGACAAAATAAAATAATGCCTGTGGCATTGACAAGATTCCAGTTGTGCAAGACATAAAACACTCTTCTTCTGTCAAATAGATAAAATGACTGTCAGGTGATACTCAAAGCAACCCTTAATAAATCAGGCTTTACAGTTTTGATGTTAAATCTGCTATTCCTATTGTAAACTGTAACGTGCCATTCCAAAATGGAAAGCTTGACAGGCTTAGCAAGTGTAACAAAGGGGGCGGGGCTTAGTGAACTCTTACTTGGGTTGGGCAAAAGAGGCCAGCTGAGTGAAAAAACTCAACCACTCCCTTGCAACACGATATGGCTTGTTAACTTGTGGTATGTTGTTTGTTTTTTGTTTTTTTGTTTTCCAGAATAATGGCATGGAAAACCTGTTAAAATGCAGAAGGCTTACAAATACATTTACAGCTGAAAAAATTATGTAATCCTGAAATGGAATACTGTTTGCCAAACCACTGCTGTTTTTGTCCAATATGTCACATACAAAGGTACAATACACTCTGGAGAGTCTGTAACTATTAGTACATTCTACTCTTGCTAACTCTGTGATTTCACTCTAGCGGACTACCCTTGACCGCTGGCCTTTTAGATGCCTTATTTACTGAGCTATTGTTCTTTTCTGTTGCCCTATAGAGGCGATATTGAGAGTAAAGTGTATGTACAGGTAGTATTTATCTGTGTTTTTCAGATGACCTCACATTAACACCCTGGTTGTGTTCCATCCCAGACTCCCTTCAACAACACCTTCACTTTGATTCCTCTAAACAGAGCAAAGTCTTTATGTTCTGAGATATATTCTGATAAATCTAAAGGCTGATGACCTGTAAAAGCTGACAGAGAAAAATGATCAGAATTGTTCTTATTTATTTGTGTCACAAGATGTGAGATTCATTGATCAAAAAAAATCCAAATTATGGATGTGCTCAGTTTACAATCTGTCAGGCCACATTTGGGTGCAAAATTATTGTCTTGTGCAAAATTCATCATGCATTGTCAGGATTTGGAAAGGACAATTTTAAGAGACATCTTAAAAAATGGCCTCCTTTTTACAAGCTTATGCTACACTCCCACTTTAGCAATTTTATGAATATAGAATTCATACCCACACATTGGTTCGACTCTAAAACCCTACATTTGGGTCACTATTCACCCTGTCAAGGTTTGTTATGTGGGTTGGTTTGCTTGATCATAAAAACTGTGTTTGTCCTTCATTTCCCACCAGGTCTGTATTGTAAATGTTCATGAGTAAGTCTCATGTGAGACTTTCAGCCCTCTGTCTCTTTCTCTCCTCCTCCTCTCTCTCTTCCTTTCTTTCTTTGGCCACCGTACAATGCTTATTTGTCCCCATGCCAGTTTCCTCTGCGTTGCTTGTTGTAAAGGGTGTAGGCATTCTAATGTCTTTCATGTT
Source organism: Acanthurus lineatus (assembly GCA_029814665.1). NCBI lineage: Eukaryota > Metazoa > Chordata > Actinopteri > Acanthuriformes > Acanthuridae > Acanthurus > Acanthurus lineatus. The sequence continues at coordinate 9,410,383 of JAPZDV010000004.1, read as the reverse complement.
GCTGTAATAAATATGCTAATATTTCTAATTTCTCACCTGAAGCCTGCAGTGCCTTTTTTTTCACATATTTTCTGCATTTTTTTTCTCTCACTCTCTCAGACACACATAGACACAAACGCCTATTCAGTTGCACAATTCCACAGTGAAATTACACTGGGACTTGCAGAATATGACGGCGTGAAATTCAAAGTGCTTTCAAATGAAAGTGTTATGAAGCCCTCGCTTAATTATTTTTTGCTGTGTAACAAAGCCTGAAGGTATCAAATTTTGTTTTGGTGAGCGTCTGACCAGTGTTGCAGAAAATCAGTGCATGGCTGGAAAATTTCAAGGGTTGTCTCATTTGTCCCCAGCTCTGCTCTAATGGTAATAGCTGTGGTGAAATTCCCATCATAACATAACTTGAATGGCAAAATATGGCCATCCTGCAACCACATCATCATTATCAGTGTGTGTGTGTGTGTTCCTCACATAGAGATAATTCTGTCTCGGGGGAGGGGAAGGTCAGTGACTCCTGGCCTTGGTTAACCCCTTAATGCACTGGCCCAGTTGCTGTCACTCTATGTTACTGCCATTACACCTCATTTAGCCCATCATATTAGGCTCCATATTCCCCTATCGCTCGCCCCCTCTGTCTCTTTTACAAACACACGAAGACACACGCACACACACACACATACACACACAAGGCTAGACATACAAAATATTCAGGGCCTGTTCTCCATTTCCTCAATATCTATCTCCTCCCACTGCCCTCCTCTTAATCTTTCTGCTGGCCTTTTGCATCCTCATTTTTTTCTCCCCTTCCCTATCCATCCTGTGCAGACAGACAGAGAGGTTGTGGCTAGTTCTCTGGCCTTGACTACACTATTATCTCCCTTCTACTTGCTTTTTCTCCTTCTCATACCTTTCTAATTTCCCCTACCTCATTCCATCTTACCATACACCCATCCTTCCAAAAGTTTTCCCCAAATACAGACCTTCCTTTGAGGTCCTTTCTCTCTCTCACTGCTATCAAAACTGTTTTTTTCCCCACTATTAAAGGCCAATCCCCAACTTGGGGCTTTTGTCTCAAGGTGTCACAACAGGAAGAATGTCATCTCACGTATTTACTTTGGATAACATGGAGGCTACCGGGAGCCACAGGCGATTGATTCATCATGCAGCTGCTATTGGCATCATGTGAAAAGGTCATGTGTCCCTATGGAGAACACTTTAAAAGGCCATTGGTGACTGATGAGCCTGTCATGTTTGTATCACATACATGCACAAGCACTCTGTCTCTCACTCCGTATCTCTGCCTTTCTCTCTGTTCCTCTTCTTTGCACTATATCTCCACCACACACACACACACACACATACACGCATACACACTCTTTGTCTCTCTCCCATGGGATTGGTAATTGGGCCCCTCTGTCATGCTGTCAGGTGTAGGTCTGAGTGTCCCCTCATGTGCAACAGCAGGCATTAAAATAACACAAGAGACCAAACAACCATAGATCCACCATGACCTCTGCAGGGTCAGCCATATGTGTACATGTGCACATGTGTGTGTGTGGCCATATATGTCTGAATGTGTGTTCATAATGCTTGTGAGACCAAGACAGATGCTCATGTGTGAGCGAGTTAGCAATGCGAGTATGGAGAACAGAAAACAAAAAGAAAGAAGCAGATAAAATCTGAATGGCAGCAAAAAGATTATCCATCATTGGTTAAATTTGCTGAAGTTCCTGCTTTGTCGCTGTTGATTGCATTGCGTGTGTCCTCTCTAATCAGATGTGGCCGAGTTTAGACGGGCTCAGTGTTTCACGGCCGGCACACACATGCACACATCAGTGCTTTTCTGTCTCATGAGGTTTTAGTTTGCTATCAAAGCGATTTCCTGTCTCAAATTTTCATCAGTAATCAAAGTTCCTGATTGAATTTGAAAAGTGAGCCCGGCTCTATAAATCACATTACATGCCTCACTCCCAACATGCCTGCTCTCATCAGCCACAGGAATGAGACGCCACCCTGGGTGTATGTCTGCGTCATAGTCACCGTGGATGTGTGTGTTCTTGTGCATGCAGTGGAACAGAAAAATGGATGTTGACAGAGCAGCGATTTGATCCATGCAATTTTTAGTTGGGACAGATTAAACAAAAAGGAGAGAAGAGTGGTGAAAGGACAATAAAGATAACATACTTGGGGCTGATTTGATGTGGAAATAATTCTTGGCATTTATTTTAGCATCATTTGGACACCAGAGAGATGAAGTTTACTGCATAATTTCAGTAAAAAAGTGCAGGAAAATGAATTTAATGGAAAAAGACTTTGAAATGCTTTTGTTGTTGGCATGGATAAATAGTACTGCAGAGGCTATTTGGTACGGGCCCATGGGCCAAAGGGATCAGTGCGGCTGACTAAATACCAAACCAATATTTGTTTTTTTCCTTTTATTACAGCTTGACAGCATACAGAAGCTGCAGTAACATTCTATTAAAACACAGGGAAACTTGTAACATCATTAATTTTAAGTTTTTCAGCAGAATTGCAGAGCTTTAAGAAATAAACCCTGCTTCTACAACTTCTATGGTTGAACTGCCATCTCATTTTGTGCAGTGACATATTGGTATTGTATTTAGCATTTGTGAAATTTATGAAAAAGGAAAAGTAAGTAGTGTGATGCTGTGGCAGACACTTTGAGAAGGAGGCAGATAGTTTTTCTCCTGTGTGAATTAAGTACTGAAGTCAAGGTGCAATTTTTCAGCCCAATGCAGTGCCTTAAGTTCTGCCCAAATGCAGATGTCACTAAAACAAACTTCAAAAACATGTAAAACAACAGCAAAGAGCTGCAAAATTACTACAAAGAGATCCAAAGTGACTAAAAAGAGACACAAAATGACAACAAACAGATGCAAAACAAAAAGAAAATAATGTAAAATCAAAACAAAGAGGTGCAGATCAGCTACGAAGACCTACAATACAACAACAAAAAGCCGTAAAATGACTATGAGGAGATGGAAAAAGAGACTCAAATGATAACAAAGAGATGCAAAACAACTACAAAGAAAAAGAAAAACAACTACAAAAACTTCAGATTCCATCAGAAGAGATCCAAAGGGACAACAAAGAGGCACAAAAATGACTAAAAAGAGATGCAAAACAGCAAGAAAACTTTGCAAAATGACTACAAAGTAACACAGAAGAGCTACAGAGAGTTGCCAAAAAACTACAAAGATCTGCACAATGGCTGCAGAGAGATGGAAAACATCTAAAAAGAGATAAATGGCTTTTAAAAAATGCAAAACGACTGCAAGGAGACTACACAGAGACTCCCATTGTCTCATAATCCACCCACGTTTTTTGGCTCCTGATATGCTAAAAACTTCAGTATTTCCACATAATATTTGACCCAAGTCAAAAAGGTAACCAGAAAAAGAGAATCAGCAGGAACTCTGCCTGTGTTGGACAGCTATCAGCACCTAAAATCAGTTACAGATTTAAAAGCGGAGTAGATGCAGATAGAGGATGAACAGATGATGATGATGGGATAATAAATAGTGTTTCAGTTCAAAAAAGATGTGAAGAAAAACTTGGAGGGGTATGGAGGGCCTGAGATAATATTGACCACATAATACCTCACAGATGTGGAAATCACTGCATAATGCCTGGCAGACATGACATGCTGAACAGCCATTGGATGACTCGAGGGACTCTGACCAAAGACAAACTTGTTCTTGCTCGAATCATGCTATCTACAGAAAAAAATATGCTGAAGATCTAAATTTCCAACAAATCTAGCAAGACCACATCTTTTGGTGTATAAATCACTCAAACAGATACAAATGGGCTGCATCTTTTTCAGGGCTCAGTAACTCAAACAAGGTGACAGTACATATAGAGGTCTTATTTCGGTGTAAACAGTTGACATCTTTCTACTAGAAATTTCTTTGAGAAATTCACAAGCCTTGTTCTGCCTTTCTGTAAAATCCCATTATGAACATTGTGTTTGACAGCTGATTGCAGTACATTGCATGATTACTTGCACCTATTGCCTGTGTGCGTACATGTGTATGTTTGGAGGAAAGACATGAGTGTTCTTTTGTACACACCGTGTGTCTGTGTGTTTCCTATCCTGTATAATCAAACGCAGCTCCTCAAGTGCCATCAATCAAGCTTTGATGTCGTAAGAAGAGCACAGGAACCACAGCAACCCCCATCTACAAGCTGAGGCTGAGCCGGGGGGAGCTGTTTCAGTTCAGTGTTGGTGGATTCAGAGGAAATGGAAATGTTTTCTGAACCAATGGAAATGTAGAAGCGCAGCTGCAACAAACTACACAAAATACATTATTTATTCTTTAAAATGTGATATCTTCAGGGTACTATGTAATGGTTTGACTGGTGAAATACAGGCCTCAGTAGCTGACATCTACAGTTTTCTGTAGGCCCCCCATTTCCACTATATGGTACATCTTAACTTGACTCTCCTCGATTTTGTTTTTTCTCTACTCATTTTCCACTGCAGACACCACTCTGATCGCCACAGTGATGCAGTGCCCCTTCACTTTTCTAGCATGTAGGAAACAACGTAGGAGGTTTTCTTCAGTCTTGAGAAGCTACAGCCTTTTTTCACCAACAAAGTGTTATCTACACATTACAATTACTGGTAAACTGAAAACTTTCCAGTTAACACTTTCCTCCGCTTCACAGGCATTTACCATCACTCTTTACTGCTCTCTCCTTTTTAGTCAGCCAACCACACATATGCACCTTTAAGTGTACATTTATGACAATGTGCAACCTTTAAGAACTGGCTTATATATCTGAGTCTACACCATAAAAAATGTGGTCTTTGTAACTGGTAGCTTTGCCAGGTTTGTGCTGGATGTGATTAGTGATCAGAGACTTGCCTCAGACTTAAATTTCTTACTCCATAAAAATGAGGGCACATTAACACAAAGGAAATATCTGACAAGCTGAATGCTGTTCCTTTTCTTATTTATCATGCATAACCTTACAAATCTAGTATGCAAATTAACTTGAACTTGCAAAACATGACTTTTGTGACTCTTCCTTCTGAGCACCTGCATACTTAGTCAAGTGCCTTTCATCAACCAATTCTATCAATTGCTGCTTTTCTCTTGCTTTGTCTCCGTTGAAGAGGATGTGTCACAACACCTTTTGCAGTAACAAAACTGTAGACATAAAAACAGATCTAAGACATACAATATCATATGGCTTTAGTGGATTTCTGATTGCGTCGTAGTAATAATTACATCAAATTAATTACATCAAATCAAAACATCATCATAATAAATACATCACTTTGTAGCTCTGGTAAATTCAGCATTAGTTGTATTCATACAGTGTTTTGCAAAAAGCTTCTCATTCTTCTACACACACACACTCACATTAACACTAACATCCATGCATGTGCCACAGCCAAAATCTAAGGTACTGATACAGAATTTAAACAATCCAATTAAAATGCAACTTAACTGTATTTAAAAAAAAGCTTTATTTTTGCTAAACTTTGACTTAAATGTCAACATTAATCTTAAAAACCCTTCTTCTGAGACTAAAATAACTAACCTGTACTGTTCAATGAAAATGCCATTAGCATCACAAGATTTCAGTTGTAGTATGGCATGACTTTAAACTGAATGTCTCCCTAGAAGATCATTAGAAATAGAAAAGCTGTGCCACTAAGTGAAAAAATTTGATAATGAAATAGTAGAAATGTCTTTTTACTGCTTAAGCCCACCTTTTTTTCATTATATTACCTCCCCTCCTGCATCTAATCCTCCTCAACCTCCAGCCCATTTGTCATCAACATAATAGTTGCCATTGACAAGTGGGCATGTCCACTTGGCATTGATTGGTGGACTCCGGAGATTTAACAAGTGGCACACGAGAAAATGAATGAGTGGTGCTGTTGGTTGTGTATTCTGCACGTAGGTGTGTTTGGGAAATTACAGGGTAAGATTAAGGAAGTGGAAGGAATTCAGAGTGCATCAAAAAGATGCAGCAATCGGCAAAACAAGCTTTTCACTGAAAAAAAAAAAGAATCAGAGAAAATGAAAAACTTATGGATCAGTTTGTGTGACAGGCTGGTCAATGAGTTGGAGTTGATGAGAAGGGCTGCTGGCGGTCAGGGGTCAATAGCCTTACCACGACATCTGGCTCCTAATATGCATTTCTATTGAACCATCTGAGACACACTCATTTGGATACCAGCAATAATGATTATTTGTTCATTTCTTGTTAACCTTTATTTTTAAAAAGACAAATCCACTTTTGGAAATATATACCAGCTTTGAAAAAGCCTTCTAGTATCAAACGTAAGTACAAAATCCATTTTGGTCATTTAAGGAACTTTGCATGTTATATCTGTTGTTAGGTGAAAACCATTTAAATGCAGGTTCAGAAAGAGAAAAAATCTTCATTTGTGACAACTATCGCATTATTGAATCACTATTGAGTCTTTCGAGTGAGTTTTTGAAAGGTTCTTATACCTCGGGGGCTGCATTATTATTATCCAGTCCACTGGTCAGTCCATCAAAGTGGTCAAGACTGCAATATCACCGGACATTTCCTGCAGCCCTTCATCAGAGTTTTTTTTCATCAGGTCAGAGTTTCATATTCATGGCATTCCAATCAACCTCAACTGTACTGTTGATAAGCAAGTGTTAGCATGCTAAGACACTAAGAAAATATAGTGAAGATGGTTGAAATGATACCCACAAAGTCCCAGCATGTTAGTATTGTCACATTAACAAAGCATTACTGTGCCTCGGTGCAGCCTCTCAGAGCTGCTAGCACAGCTGAGCTCTTGTTTTCATACAGTATGTTTTCATTTAATGCTGTTGTGTAACTCCAGACCTTCACCATCATGCCCACTTCACCATTTTCAGCCGACTGATTCTTCAGAGTTTGTCGTTATGAGATCTGACAGCAGCTTCTTGTCCACAAGAGCAGATCCAAAGATAATTGTCCAGTTAGCACAGTGGTTTGGAATTACACATCATGTAATGTCAACTTGTTGTAAAGTGCTGTCAAGCTGCTGCCGCGCAAGTTTTTTTTAAGATGTCGATGGTAGAAGCAAAGTAGGAGAAGAGGATGCCTTCACCAGTCTATAAAAAACAATGTATGTCCTACATGGCCTCTGATGTTTTCAGAAACTAATTTTGGTCTCTAGTGACTGATTAAGGAAAATCTAATCCCCACCCCCACTGAAACTGGACAAAACATCATACTAAAAGACATCATAGGAGTGTAACGAGTTGACAACTAAGTCTAATATAAGGCAAAAACTACTAAAGTGATTACAAGACCATGTAATCCATCAATTAAAGTTGTAATAAACTCAGTTTTTCACATA
>JAPZDV010000004.1:9364653-9402923 GCA_029814665.1 Acanthurus lineatus | reverse complement strand
CTCAGTTTTTCACATAAAAATTAAAATGGCTTGATAAATATTTGCATCCAGCATTTAAATGTATTGACATCTTATTTCAAGGTAACAAAACCTTAGTTAATTGGCATTGGATTACAACTTATAAAATCTGTCATGTAGTAACAGTATGTACAATAGTAACACAGCAGTGGGACAAAGTGAAAAAAAAACAAACATTGAAAGTGTGACGAGATAACCAGTCAGACAGCTAAATTACAAGTTAGGGAAATAAAAAAGCAGTTGGTGGTTTTTTGTAGTGAAAAGCCACAATCACATGGTTTGTAAAATGTCATGGAAAACTAACAGCAACGTTGGAGGCAAACCAACACATGCACACAAACACACACACACAAAAAACATCCATAACCGTTTACAATACACACACTGTGATAATTATTGCTCGACCACACAGGGGTTACTAAAGCAATGAGTAAGTGCTGACTCAAACTCTGCCTGTGGTCAATGTGTAAAAAAAATGCGAGGCATTTACACCTTTATCTCCATCTATACCCTTGTCATACTGTGTGAAATGAAAGAATGGTTATTGTTTATGCTATAACAAGAGAGCATTAGTTTGTGAGTGCTTGAGTGTGGTTATGTGTACACACGTAGAAAGCACAAATACATAAGAGCAGACAGTCGAGGCTCTAAATCAACCACGCGCTTACTAACAGAGGTTTGACCCAAATAACAGTGTAATTTATGAAGGCTTTTAGGCTCCCAGGCAGTCATGGAAATAGAACAGGGAATAATGGGAGTCTGACCGTAGCTACATCACTTCAGTTTATGTCCTAGTCTTTTACTAGGACACACGTCCGAGGTTCTTAATGATACAGAGACAGTAAACACAATGTTAATGGACACCAGGTTTACAAAGGTATGCTCAGCTGCAAATGTACGGCCACGCACGCATCTATGGACACACTCACAAGCAGGAATAATACACAGATGCAGGTACAGGCAATTTAAACGGAGATGCAATCAACAGGAGAGGCAGAGTGGTTAATGAGGGAAATATAGTAACAGTGGAAGTGAGAAATGTGTGAGATGGACGGATGGAGGAGGAAGGACGGACGGAAACGGGGAGATCATTAGTACGCCACTGTAAGACTCCGGCCTCAGGCAGGGTTAGAGGCTGAAATGGACTGTTAGCAGCTGCTAGAGGAGATGGCATCCCGGGCAGACCCAAAGGACAGGTTAAGACATCCTAAACACCCATATAGATCTGTGTGTGGGTGGGTGTGCATGTGTACATATGCGTGTGTGTGCACATGTGTGTGCTTGCGTGCATATAATCGTGTGTGCTACCCTCCCTGCATGCAGCGGGTCATTTGCTTCAGTGTTTGAAGTGGAGATGCGGCTCTGAGGAACACGCTCCTGTCACAGCGCCACAGATCAGAGCACAGAGCGGCACGATGCCATGAGAGAGGAGGACAGGCCAAAGACAGACAAACGGGAAGACACGAGACCTTTGCCACACAAGTTTTTATTTATTTTCACTCCTTTCTTGCCTTCTTTCTCAGATTATGTGCACGTTTTACTTGAAAGCGCAGTTTATTTTGGAAACCAAGGTGTATTAAAACAAATATTTTCAGACCTTTGTTTAATGATCAACATAAATGGTGGAAACTTATGCATTTATAAATCAGCCCAGCCCTCTTCTTTCAGGACGGCAAACCACAGTGTGCATCACAGCCCAACATCTGGTGAGGAGTGTCTCAGATTCAGTCCTGATACTTTGCGAGTCTCTGGTTAAGACCTTCATTCTGTCCCCTCCTGCTCCCATGATAGCATTTACAATATCTTAATAGAGCCAAACTTAATTTAGTTAAGCTCTTTTCATTATATTTCTGTTGACAGAAAACTGAACAAGCATAAGAAAGTGATTTGGTGGACATTTGACTGATGTCTCAGTGCAGCAGCTCATAAATTACCATAATGACCCCACCAATTTATTATCGAATCACACGAATAAATAAAAGAGCACAACTCTATAACAGGGTTAGGGTTAGTTGGACATCTTGTAATGACAAAAAAGGTTGTACAAAAAAGTATTCATGCAGGTAATGGCAACACTGGATCTGATCAGTGATACTGACATCTGAAATTAAAGATCGGAAAGAGCATTGGAGACTCGCATCATCCTTTCTGCTCCATTTTCCTCATTCACACTAAAATGCAGGATTGTTGTTTACAGACTTATCCGGTTCAACATACGGGCCAAAACAGAGAGATTACTGTGTATTCTCGACTTACATTTAGAGGCAAAAGTCGTTCCTTTGCCCTTCTCGCATACTTCGAAAACTAAGAGTCCATTGATGGAGAGCTCGTGAGAATCAGGGAAACAAGCAGTACGTCAGTAATGACATTAAACTGTGTTTTTGTTGACTTGATACGCAGTCAGATGATTTACTTAATTCCGTCCGTGGACTCATGACAGATAGAGAGAGAAGGAAGAACGGAGAGCTGAAAAGGAGTGAAGAGGCAGAGGGAGGAGAGCCAATTTGTGCTTTCACATGTTTCTCTCAGACTTATCATCACGCAAATTAGGTCCTGCTTTCTGCTGATAAGGTCAGCTGTCGGTCTAGACTTATTTAGAGAAGTGGATATGCACAAACAGACACGCAAGCTGCCGTGTGCAAAAAACTGATTTTAAAGCTGATTTTGCATGAGGAGGACACTTACAGTACATACACACACGTTCAAGCATTAACAAGTGTGTGTCCATGTGTCTTACACACCTTTTTATATCTTAGACATGATGCCAGCATATTCCCATTAGCTCTGCATAAAAAAAATCACAAGACACACTTATTTCTTTCACTTCTTTGGATTTAATTTCATAGCCATTTATTCTGAAAAAAGAAAAACCTCTCTTTTAATCTTCCAGTCATGAGCTCATGAGTCATAAACTGTAAATTAAATTGCACGTTGCAATCCATCCCCATGGAGCCACCCATCTAAATTGTACGGTGCAACAATGCCACTAACAGTCAAGTGTCTTGTGTGGAGAAACGTTCCCGTATGCAGGTGCCAGGCCCTGTCATTCTGACATATTCATCCTGACTAAGGCAAAGTGGGTGCATAAAAGGTATTGCCAAAAGCTGAGTGTTTGTTAAATGAAGATGAATGGGATGGTTTGGATTGAAGGTGATATTTTATTTAGGATCAGACGTTCTCTGTTTGGTAATGCAACAGCCACTCTCGAAACAACATGACAGCCCCGGGAAATGGATATTGATTAGAAAAGGTTGATGCCCCCCCCCCTTCCTCTCACACTCTCTCCACCTCTCTTCCCTCTCTCTCCTTTGCTGCTTTGCTCTTTTTAATATTCTTTCTCCTTCTATAGCCGTCTCACGATTCCTCTCCTTCTCTCTGTCTGTTGTCAAGCCGTAGCATGTGATGTGCTATAAAGCATGATGGATGGCTGGAGCTGATTTTAGGGCCCTGCAGCTGAAGCTCAGGTTTGAGGACACCTGCTCAAATTTCAGTCATGTATGTGTGATACACCATATGTGTGTGTTTGCATGCATGAGGGTGAGAAGTCGGGGAAGAGGCATGTCAAGTAAGCTGACAAGTGTAGAGAAAATAGAAAAAACTGTCAGTCTTTTTAACACTTAAGTGTCCTCAGAGCAATTAATTTTAATAAAATTACAGACCTGTATGAATATCAGCTGTGGTTTAACATGTGGATCATACCACAACAAAAAAATTACAAAAAAAGACTGTTCCTTTACTTGAAGAAAACAATTATAGAACTTTTTAGCCTATAAGACAATTCTCAACTGAAGACAGCTTTTTATTTACTATCAATAAAAAAACTAATAACAACTGAAAAAGAAAATCAATGTGTCTTTGCATGTTTCACCTCCCTCTATCTTTCTGTGTATGTACACTATGTGTGTAGTGTGCTAATGCTTTTGGCTCACAGAGTCAACAGTCCAGCAGATGAATGGTGTGTTCAGTGCTATTATACCATAATTGTGCTGCAAACTCACATGGACACTTACGGACACTCACACACAAACACACACACACACACACACACACACACACTTGTTTTTGACTTTTTGAAACTGCATTTACTTAAATTATATTCACTAGAGTCTAAACTCCAACCTTATTCTCTGCCTGAAAAACTTCAATTGTGACTTTTAACCTTTTAACCAACTTTGAACTGAGTGGCCACTAGGAGGCAGCAAAAATAAGCAGTGAAAACTACATATATTTTTACATTTTAGGTCAATTTGACAAACTTGTTAGAAAACAGTTGCCTGTTTATGAATCCGGAAAACTGTCTCTCCATCATTTAGTGATGCGCAGCTGGTGAACAGCTGGTTTATCAGTACTGTTTTGCTAATATGGCTGATGCTACAAATAACATGAGGACACTGAAGTTGAGTGCCAGCAAACCAAAACCTTACAGTATGCTTTATTACTATGAGCAGCCACTAGATACATATAGGTAGCCATAATTTTCATTGCTAATTGTGTTTTTTTTTACTATGTTTGCCCTTTATTTGTCATCATTACAGCCTCTTTCTTATTATGTGCCTTTTTATTGTGCCCCCAACCTTTAGCTTAAAAATTTAAATTCATAGTCCTGTTTTTTTAGTACTATGCTTTTAACCTAGAAAATTTAATATGTTTTTGAACATGTTTTAATACCTGTATATTTCCATAGAATGTACTGACAGAAAAAGCCTCTCAGTCCTCTGTACATATGGCACAATTGATATTAAGCTGACTTTTAACTCGATATGAAAATTGGTTATTTGCAGCTAACATCAAATGTTAACCGTGAAACTTATGGTTTATCTCGCAGTCTCCAAATAGAAGGTCATGATCTTTATTGTGACTGCATGAACAGATTATTGTCCCCACAAAGAGCAAAGAGAAAGCGTGATGATGTATTGTGTTTGTGAACAATATCATAATCAGTGCATGATGACATCATCAAAATTCCACACAGACCACCCCAGTAACCCCCCCCCCAAACACACACACAACACACACACACCACACACTTCTCTGGCATTATCTTTCATGCCCATACACCCTCATTAGCATTCAGCTCTGATCCCTGATGATAACCTCTCCTGAGCAGACGCAGCCACACAGTGACCGTGATTAAGCCTTTTGACAAGTCCAATTAATACCGACCTAACGACAGCGATCGATAGCATTGATTAAACATGGAATGGAAATTCATAATTGCCTGGAGGTGAAAGGTTAATACACACCTTGAGCTCCCTCTTTTTGTCGTTTTTTATGTCCACTGTTCAAGGGATAATTGACCCTGAATGCTCCACTTGCAATTATTGCATTCCATCTTTTCATCTTTTTATAGTTAAGGGCAACAGATTCTGACACTGTCATCACTGCTATTGATGAAAATATTTGGAAGTTATTGTCATAGGAAACACACAATGGCGGCTCCATAGACCAACAACATAATACAAAGACTGTGAAGACAAATACTATTGGTTTTCATATTATTGTGGGATCATTATCAATGCATCCTTCTGAATGAAACAAATTATTCCCTTAGTGTTTATGTTTGTGTCCACTATATTAGTTCCCTTTAACCCACACTCAGAGTTTCTAATGAGGTCTCATGTCTCTGTGTGTGGGCTCAGTAAAAGTCTCTTATTTCCTTTTTTAAATAAAGATTTCTTCACAATAAAGGACACAGTTGGTTTTAGCAGTTAACTTGGGAATGTAGGACTAAGTGAAGACTTGCTAGTTGCCTATAACTACTACTTGGGACCCCATGACAGGCTGTGATAATAAGACTGACATATTATCACCATATGCAGGTGTTATGGCAAACAAGTTAGCAAATAAAACACAAATTTTCATAGAAGCAAAAGCATCATCATTCATTTAGAGGTGTGTTTGAGCTTACATGAAGCTAAAAATGCTATGTTAAACAGACTCTGGTAACAAACCGGAGATTTTCTTTGAGGGTTTGTCAATATGACTGGCCCCTCTAATAATAGACATCATCATATTAACCAGTAGATTATAAAATTGATGAGTGCAGTTTTAAAGGCATAAGGGTGCGATCTGTTCTTAGTCGTACAGGGCTTAAAGTCTTGTATCCAATTTGAATATATTTTTTTATTGTATTGTTCCCTTTTATCGTGAGCACTAAACAACTAGAGGCTGACACACAATCGTAAGGAAGAAGCTAATGAAGTTTATTGTCTAACTGCTTTGGTCTAAATGTGAACTGAATGTTTTGTAAAGCCTCTCTCTTGAATTTCCCTGCATTGCCCTGTAAAGACATTAACATTTAGGGGTTTAAAAAAAACTGTGCATATAAAAGTGCATATTACATGATACAAAATGAATCCAGTTGTTACTTTTTCAGCCTCTGAATCTTTTTTTGTTTTCTCTCAATGAACTTGTTAACAGCTGTTATCTATATCTTTTACTCCAGTTGAACTGCACTCTCCTGCAGCTCCAAACACTCTCAGCCAGCTCTCCCCTCGCGGCTCTCTCATCTTCTGTACTGGGCTCTGAGCAGCCGCTTCACTGCTGAGATGAACAAGATGGAAGGCAAGAACCAGACTGCTGCAAGGGCATGCTGCCCAGCAGCCAGGCTTTGATCGACTCTCTGAGTAAAACACACCAACTCCCCCTCAGCAACAAGTGAGGGTCGACTAAGAGTATCTCCTCTTTTACTCTGCTTGTTCTCTGTAGCAACATACAGCTATTGTATGAATGATGCTGGGAGAAAACATGACAAAATAATACATCTTTTTTGTTTCGGAGTGGTGTCTTAAAAAATATTTTGCAGAAAATGAATGATTTGGTGAGACATGAATTTTCTGTTATTCACTATATTTTTTATATATTTTATTTTATTATTATATAAAAAAACAATTGTAGCTGTTTTTAAGCACATCACCTGCAATTTTATGAGATTATTAATCTCAGCCTAACACTAACAAATAATTCTCTCTTCCTTCCCTTCACATAGAGATCAGAGAGTAGGTTGTAAGATTTTCAGAAGAGTTTTTCCTTCTTGTCATTGCTGGTTGAACATCATTTAGAATTACCAGATGCTGGACAATTTTATAAATATCTTTAACCCTGTTAGTTTCGTAGAGGGCTACTAGGGCTACAGCTAAAAGCTGTGTGAAGTTTTAGTTTTGGTGCTTCTAATTACTAAATCTTCCTTCTGTCTGTCCTTCTTTTTTCTCCAGTTGTCCTTATTTAATCACTTAAGCTAAAAATTCAGATTTTTAAATTATGCTTCCAATAATAATAGTAATCAAAGAAAAACAACTCACTTACTAGATGCAACACTTGCAACCCTACATTTTACCTTAAGTCCAAAAGACCAATCAGTATAACACAAACATTACGGCCATGTCTCATGCATTTCTTTTTCTTTTTTTTTACTAAAAAAAAGCACATTTTAAAATCCATGTCCATACAGCACTTATCCAGCTGAAACACATCTAACTGATAACCATACAGAATGCAAATGAGAAGGTTATCAAAGTGGAATGAAGAGCATCTAAATCACATCATATTTTAAATTAACAAAGAAGCCAGTGTAACTTCTCCTCTGGTCATGCCGGCCATGGCCTCCAGGCATCTGTAAGGCTGGGACGCATCCTTCGTAAAGCAGCAGTGTTTCATACTGAATCATGTGCTTGTTGAGGTCAGAACAATGTCAGTGTATCGCAGAGGTTCTTCAGTAAGTGGTGTCAAAGGGAGAGTATATTACAGGCAGCACAATATTGCCTGTAATACTATTATTATTATCTGTTATCACACAGCAGGGATTGTACAGTACATTTGTATACTGTATAACCAGGAGAAAAATATTCTACATGTTCTTTTCTTTTATGGTAATGTGTATGTTTCTGTCTTTGGAATTTTTTTTTGTCTCTTTCTTTTGTTACTATTTGCTGTCAAATGCCAGCGTGTCTGTGTGTGTGTGTTTTTGTGTGTCTGTGTGCTTGTGTGTGCAATCACCAGGGTTCCTTGTCAGAAAAAGGGCAGGGAGGGTCCCAGAGGTGTCAGCGGGGGCAGCGGGGAGCAGACAGAGGTGACACAGGGAGAGGACTCTGGTGACATTTGCACAGTGGGAAGCGACCATCACAGCATAATGACGAGCGGGGTCCGCTTTCACTAATGAGAAAAACAAAGAGGAGGATGTGAGCAGAGAAATAGCTTGACATCCACATGCCCACGGTCAGTGATACATGAATAAACTCAAAGACACACGGAAACAACATACACTCACATACACTCACATACACTCTCACACACACACACACACACACACACACGCACACCTGTATTTATGCAAATGCACACACCAGGCTAAATTCAGAAGCCCTCGAGTCAAACAAAGCTCTAATGTAGCATTCTCTGAGTATTGACACACACTTGACTGGAGGCAGCTGTGAAGCAGTGGAGCACAGTCTCAGCAAAGACCAACCATCAGCAATCTCTCTGCATCTCAATAACAGCATGTCCCAGGGCCGTGGGGGGCTCACAGTAGCTGGCCAGGAATTAATGAAAAGTGTGTTTGTGCGTGTCTTTAAAGAAATGTATTTGTGTGGGTGTACATAAGCATTATTGGTTATTTAGTTAATTTCATCCTCTCTGCATCACATTGTTATATGTCTTCTGCCTGTATAGTGTGTTCATAATAAGCTTGTGGCAATTCTTGTGCTCTCCTGTGGTCCTTTGTGGTGTTTCTTTTTAACCGTCGCATCATTTCCCAGAAGTCATCTGGTAATTAGATAATATTCCTAGTACACTGATGCCCAGTCTTTTGAACTTTCTTTGGATATATGTGAAATAATAGTTCAAGACTTTAGTTTTACAAAGTTAGATGAGAAAATTAACATCACTTGTTATTGATGTGAAGAGCTGAGAGGCTCTCAGCTTAGCTTAGCTGACTAGCAGCTAGCTCGGCTCTTTTTAAAGGTCACCTCTAACACCTCTAAACCTCTTTAGTAAGACAAATCTTATTTGTTACTGCATACACAAACAAAAATGATCACTTGTAGTTTCTTCACAAACAGTCTTTGAGCTGAGCTCCAACTGCCAGCCCAGTGCTACAGCTGAGACATGAAAGTGGTGTTCTCATTAGCTATTACAAAGAAAGTAAATAAGTCTATTAGGCCTAAGCAAAATGTTCATCCACAGCGATGTGATGTTGCACTTAACACCTGACTGACCTCTCAGCTCACACTACATTTCCAAGTGTGTGGGAGAACTTATGTTGGCTGCAAAACTTATGAACAATGCTTTGGCCTTGTTTAGTGTGTCTGTTCTGAGCTGCTTTAAAAACATGGTGGTGCAATATGTTGGACTGCATTGAAGACCCGCTCCCTCTGTAAATGTAAAAGGCTAATTCTAAAGTAATGAAAACAAAATGATTTTTATTAAAGTGTGACTTTACACTAGTGAAACAATACTTAAATATTTTACTCAATTTCTGCCATATGCTACAAATAGATCCCTCCCAAATCCTGCACACTGGAACATTTAAAGTTCCTTGTATTAACTTGTACATTTGGCAGTTTCAATTCAGTGTCACTGCTCTCTGGAATATGAAATAAAAACCAAAGAATTTTTCCAGGAAAATTCCAACCCAGCATCAGATGTTGAAAACAACAAATCTGAAATTATTTTTAAAGGTGTATAGACTGAATCCCTATGCGCATTGTTATTGTTGTAGCAGATTGCAAATAGAGAGAAACAGAACTGGCATTTACTCAAATGGAAATAAAAGCATCACAGACAGTTACTTGGCGGCGATTTGGAGGATAGTTACCTCGTTGGGGAAATAGATAAACAAGCAGTTATCCAGCAAAAAGGTGGTGTAGATGTTGAGGGAGCCGGGGACTGCGGGGATAAAAAGACTGTTTTGAGTGCATTTCAAGTGCTGCGAACAGAGACAAACACACACAGAGACAGTGCCATACAAGAGGAGCCACTGCCCACAGGGCTGTACAGGACACGGGCCAGAGAGATGAGCTCCGTATTGATCTGTAGAGTTTAAGTTTCTTTGTGAAACAGGATCTGAGGACACAAGCAAGAGCCGTATTTAAAAGTCTCCCTATTCGCATCCATATCTATTGATCCGTGCACACTTTCATCCAGCTTTGAGTAACTCTCTAGTTGCCTTCTTTCTTTTTCAGCGTCTCTTCTCCTCATTCTTTATTTTCTCATCATTCTTTGCTGTGGCTGTTCAGGCTTTAAGTAACCCTTATTTTCTTTCTGTTACTCTCATATTTCTTTCACTCTCCATCTCCTTTGGCCCCTCTTTAGGACTCCGGTGAACTTACAACACTTCCTGATCATGCTTCCACGCTATTCATCTCTGACTGACTGACTGAAACTGGCTCTTTCATAGCTGTTTATTTTTCTGATACATTTCTCATAAAAAAACCCCACTATCCTCAGAATCCCTTATCTCTGACAGCAATAAATTGAGTGGATCAACCCAAATGTAGCACAATCACATTTAGCGATGACAAGCAGTTTTCAGCACCCAAACAGAGGCCGCAGAGATAACAACTTTGTTCTGTGGTACATTTTGATTGGCTGTGGAGGCTCTTGTCAGTCTGCAGGAGTAAAATATGGCTGTTGTTATTGTGTACTGTCATAACTTGGCCTGTAAATCTCTCCCCGAGTGGAAGAGGAGAGGAGGGAGAAGACAATTGATTCGCTTGTTGTACTTCATCTTTAGCCTCCCCGCTCTTGGTGCGCAGCCAAAGGCCTTGGAAGCTTTCTTCATTAAGTGTCCATCTACAGGAGGAGAGGATGTTAGCGGCCACTCCATCTGATGTCTTTTTAATTACTCTGCACTCGTATCAAGCGTGCCAAAGCTCTCCTTCCTTTTTTTGTTTTTTAGCCTTCACAGATTCTCTTCTCTTTCTCTAACTTATGTATTTACTCATTGCCTCCATCTTCTCTGTCCCCCTCCCTTCCTTCTGACTCCTACCCAGCAGCAGGTCTGAGCAGACCTCCACAGCTAAGCGGGGCTACAACTGATAACGTCAAGCATGCTGTCTGTGACTGACAGCTGAGTAAAATGGCTGTGGCAGCACACGCAGGCATGGAGAATCCGTTTTCAGGCTGCACCGGAGTCGGTCCCCGCGCCCATCTGTCAGCCCAAAAACAGGAGCGCCGACTATCAGTCACAGCTGACCCCCAGTCAGCCGCACTGGGGGGGGGGACTCGTAGGGAGGAGAAATCTTCGGTGCAACACAAATAAGCATGAAGATCAACAGATGGCTTTCTGTCAATCATTGCCTCTCTTTTTTTTATCCTAACACGCCCCTCTCTGTTTTCCATCTTCATTTAGCTATCTGACAGTCCAATGTATTGTTTTATTTCTTGCATCTTTGCTCTGAGTGCTTCTTCTTTGACTTGGTTTCCTCCCTCACTCCATTTGTCCTCAGGTGGTTGAGCAGTGAATGTGACATGAGCTCAGTCAGGTGTTCTTCTCTTCTCCCCCACACAGCCTAGATTGCTGTCATTACGCTCACTCCGTGCTATTTCACTCCCACTGTAATTGGAGGTGCTGTGAATGAAAGCAGGGTCCTTGATTTCATACTTTGAAGATACTGATAGCCAACCGCGTGCCTGCCAAGGTAAGGTGTGTGTGTGTGTGTGTGTGTGTGTGTTTGTGTGTGGATGGTGTGAAATCTGTAAAATATACAGAAAAAAAGAGAGTAAAAAGAGGCAGACATGCAGATTCAAGTGTTGCAAATGTTTGGATGATTACACCATGCGAGCGTCATTCACAGCCATACTCTGCCTTGTTTTAGCGAGCTGCAGTGAGAGCTTGACACAAGTTCACTGCACAGCCTCTCTTTTCACAGCCCTTTACTACAGAGCCGGTGTAATGTCTAACACCTTGTTAATGATCTGCAAAAAAACCCCAGAGACACGGCTGGATACAAGAACCTCAGGACATAGAGAGACTATCTTCTCTTTTATGCTCACAGATAAATTCATTTACATTTAAAACCATAATTCTGCTGAAAGAGGACAGAAACGCACTCTTAGTGAGGAGAGGGAAAAAAAAAATCAATATGGCTATTTAATTTAGTGTAGAGTGAACACTTTTACATATTACTGTACAAGATGCAAATGAGATTTCTCCCCTTGAATAATCCTCCGTCTAAAAGGCTGAACCTCCCTGGGAGGTAATTACACTGCTCTGATCATTAAATAATCCCTGTTCTCTCTCTTATGCCTCCACCTCTGTGTGCAACCAACCCCCCCAACACTTTTCTATTATGCACACTGAAAATAAGCTCCCACACAAGTTTACACAAAAAGTCAGTTTGCTCACAAAAACTTTTAGCTCATGCAGATTCACACACCTCCACGGAAACTTTTACAACCCAGGTTTCGCACTTCTTTTTATAGTGTGATTTTTGGTACACACTCAACTCCACAGTTCATTTGCTGATAATGAGATCTGATGAACCAGTGAGGCTCTGCAGGCAGAAACTAATATTTTATATGATTTGAGATACAAAATGAACTTGGAACATGATCATGATCTTTATTCATTTTAGGGTTAAAGGGGCTGGAGTAATGAATACTCCATACAGCCACATGGAACCAGGACTGCAGTGCATTTTTCATTCATGAGCACTTGTTCAGGAGGTTTAACAGGAGGTTTTATCAATAAAGATAGCTGAAATGGATGACCTTCATGCATCGGCAGAGTCTATTGGTACCATCCTGATTAGTTAAACAGCATACTTTGCTGTCTCCTCATCAGATCTCCTCTTAACACATCGATTTAGCTAATGAATTTGATGCACTTATGAGTAACATTTTTTATTTAAGTAAGGTTAAGTCTCAGTTAGAAATATTAGAAATGTTACCTGCTCTCTGAAGGATAAAAGCAATAGATTTATAGTCTAAATTTATCGAAAAAATATTACACAGAAAACAGCAATAAACCAGCTGAGACGAATCACAAAACATGCATGATAAATACAAAATGGTCAGCTGAGGTAACAAAACTTTGTCAAAGGAAATGGATCTGGATATAATGGCAAGCATCATATTAACAGTAAAGGTGTAAGATTTTATTTTTCAAAAATGAGCAATGGCATTACACTCAAAAGGCCAGAAAAATATAACAGCCAAAAAATGCATGAAAAAAATACAACAACTTTGTTTGTGGCATTATTCCACTGCCACAGTTTGGCTTCACCTGTCTTTTAGCTGTAACACTACCAAACACCTCAGCCAAGCACAGCTGACAGGTTGTTTCACACAGATCAAAGAATTGCCAAACTGCAGGGTTTTTTCTGCTCTGGGAAAGTATTGTATTATGTCAAAGCACAGATGTTTAATGGGAGCACGGAATGAGTGGCAGGAAAAGTTCAGTTCCTGATCCCTTTACAGCTTGACTGGTAGATTGGCATCGTATCAGATACAATAAACAGATCACAGCAAAGCGGGACACATTAGCTGGCTCATCAGGCTGCCGCTGCTGCCTTTTGTTCCTAACTGATCAGCAGGAAGAACAGATAAATGCTTCGCTGCAAATTCTTTTCCTGGGACTGTCACTTGTGGAAATCCCGGCCTTGGATGTACAGAAATCAAAGTAAAACCTGGCTCGTTCATGGAACAAGTCGCCATTCCAAAACTCATTATGCTAGTTGTCAGGAGAAGGTCAGTGTATGACATAGAGCTCCAAGCTGCCTGGAGGAATTTAGTATGGATCACCCTCTGCAACACGCAGAGCTCAATTCCAGCTGTCATCAGGCTGGAGGAGGCAGAAATGCATTACCAGCCAGGATAATATGCTTTATTATATAGCTTATATGCCAGCTCACGCTGCCTCGGGGCATTGAGAGGAGCAATTACAAGGGCAGGGATATCTGCTGCGTGTGTGTTTGCATGTGTGTGGATGCACACGCACGCCAGCACACCTGCCAGCATTAACCTCTCAAAGCCAATAAACTCCTAATGCGTTACTTTCAAAGTCGCATCAATGTTTAAAATGTTATCAGCCTGTGGACATGCACCGCTGCTCACTGATATCTCCAGTACAAGGACATAATCCTCATTCAGCCAATGTAATCTAAGCACTGTAACACATAAACACACACACACGTAACGCTTTACATTCCATATGATCAGCTGTTGGTTTATTTTGTGCATTTCTGACTCAATCATTTACACATGTTTATGCTTGAAGCTCCACAAAATCTGATAGTTTATAATATTCAGCCTTAAGTGACTCAAACACCCAAAAGGCTTTCTTTCATTCAAATAGTAACAAAAGCACTAACTGATATCTCTGTTAGATGAAATGCAATTTCACCATGATACCACCAACGGAGCCTCTAACATTGCACAGTAACACTGAGAATTGGCTGCTTTTATGTTCCATCTAAAAATAATCCTTTGTGCCTGCGTTAGACCGCAGTCCTGCATGTTCTTAACGCAGCAATATAACAGCATTATGTGGCTCCAGATAAGAAAACACCACAAAAGGCTGAATCAAATATTCATCATGTGTTACTCGTCGATCAGTAATCTCCTGTTTTCATTTCGCCGCCGTCACTGTCTCCATCCCCGATTCCCCTGCTCTCTTGCTCCCCAGTTACAACCGCACGCTCTTTCCGATGTAATCTTTTCACGAAAAATGGAACGAGAGAGAAAGAGAAATGATGATACCTTAAAACCGGCACAAAGCTATTTGCTGTGCTGCTGGAGTTACTCATGATGTTCATCTTTCAATTTTTGCAGGTGAATATCTGTTTGTGTGTGTGTGTGTGTGTGTGTGTGAATGCATTTCCAGGGTTAGGCGAGAGCATTTGACTATATCAATGTGTATTTGCCTGGAATGTTTACCTTTATTTTGCATGAAACACTGAATCAATTCCCTCCTTTATCCATCAGATTTAAATCGTTGTGCTGTGGAGGACATGTTCAGGCAGATAAAGAAACAATGACCAGAAACGATTTTCTGCTCACCGCTGCTTTGTTCTTGTTAGCACTTAGGACTCTGAAGCATGGGTGTTTGTGTCTCGCCTCTGTTCTCCACGGGCATGTCTCCTGCTGGTCGGATCACCACACACACACACACACACACACTGCCTGGGCTGCTCTATTGCTTACAGCTTAACAACTTATGGAAAAGACAGCAGATCTATAAAGTAACTTGAGTCCAAACTTGTATGGCATCAGCAGAATAATAGGCTGTAACATGTGACCCCTTTATAGCACGCAGACATAAAGACTTATACATCTTTACATTACACAATTAATAACAGCTTTTAATTTCATTAGCAGAGGAAAAAGAAACACGAATTTAGATTTTTTTTGGAGAAAAAAAGTCATTAGGAAATACAAAAACATTTAGTAGAAGATAAGATTTTAAAAATATCTTTTGACACATTTTGCAATTCAACCACTGGGTAAGTTTATTATTAATTAGTCTGATAACTAGCCTTCTCTCAGCATTATTCTCTTAATTTTAAACATAAAAAACTATTTTTGAGCTTTTCTTGTTGAATGAAAAACTTGTAAACTCTGAACTGTGGTAATCAATCTTCTCCTTTTAAAAGGACATGCAGTAGATAATAAATAACATTTCATAACATGCGAGGCACAGTCTGTTCAAACCCATCTGCTCTTTTTAGAAGCTGTAGGACTTCACTGTGCCAAGCAATTAGTCTTAATCACTGCTACTTGGGTTTACTCACATGTTATTGCTACATCTCTATGAATTTCATCTTTTTCTTCATCCATCACTTTTTCTTTCCCCTGCTCTCTCTCTTTTTCATCATGGCCGGTGGTCTCAGAGGTAATTATGAGAACTCTCAGACAGTGGTCCTGGAGACCTGGGACACCCCACCAACCATTAGTCTCCAGATCAATTGCTGTAGAATAAACTGAACACACACTCTCAGAAGCACAGACCAATTAAAAGTCAACACAGGGGAAAAATTTTGCACACACTTACACAGACACACGTGTGCATGTGAACACACTCAGGCTGCCCACTGAAAGTCAATGAGTCGAATTATCAGAGGGAGACCCCTAAGTGGCCTGAGATTCTTCAAGTTGAGCAGTTTTGAGGTTTATTTTCAGTCAGTGTGTTTCACAATAACAAGATAAAACACATAGAAGTCTTTAAAAATGCACATCAATCACATTTCAGTGAGAAATAATAAATAACCATAAATATGTTTTTTATTTTACAACATGTGGACAGTTAACTTATTAAAGAGAAGCTAAACCCTGAAGTCGAGAGGTTTAAAAAAAATCAAGTTATTTTTGTGCTACGTTATCACACAGAATAATGCAGGAAAAACAGCCTGGCTGTAAACTTTACAGTTTGTGGGGAAGTCATAATCCTAGTCCTAATCTTATCTAGAGCACAGACTAACAAGAGCCGGCCCTGGACTTGCTGTCAGCAGCCGAGCATGAGAGATGCTCCGTGGTACGCTCGAAATTTTATGACTACGAGCAAGAAACAGACTTTTATTTTCTCTGACTGCATGAAAATCTGATTTTTTCACATCACAAGATGACAAAGACGGAAAGAAGAAAAACGTGAGTCTTGCAGGTAAAACATAAGACTCATGGAGGCTGAAATAAGAACGGCACAGAGCTGAAAGATAGGAACATTTTGCACAGACATGCAGATTAAACAGATGAACATATTCAGTAAACATGCATGTGGGAACACAGAACCAAGAGGACATTCAAGGAGGAAAACTGAGACAACACACTCCCACTAGTGACCATAAAAACCTATGTACATAATAAAGAGCGAAAGGATTCGACAGAACTTAAAGCCAATCTGGCGCTGACGGAAAACAGCAGATGAGGAATCTTGTTTGATAACTGCTTCAAAACAGACTACTACTGCGAGGGCCCCACGGAGCCAAGTGGAGCGACAGCACCAAACAAACCTTTGCTCCAAGCAAAACAAACGTTTTCATGTTTTCTCTTCAAAGGATCACACACTAATACACTCCGCAGTCTGCCTTATCAAAGCCCTTAAACTGAATGTGTGTGTATACACGTGAGTCAGTATGTGTGCTTGCATGTGCTTGCATGTGAATATACGTGTTTGTATGTGTGTTTTGCCCCCTAAGCCCAACACACACACACACTCTTGAATATAAGATGCAACTAGACTTGTGCAATTGAAAAAGAATGTTGCTAGATGCTAATTGGCTTTCAAAAAGCAAAAGTAAAAACTCCTACTGTAACCAAAACGTCACAAAGAAAATGTCTTATTGACCCAAAATGTCAAATGGAGGGAATCTTGTGAACCAAACAAAAATTTCAATAGAAATAAAGAAAGCTGAGGAGATAAATAGATTTTAAGAAATTAAAGCACAACTATGGCTTGTTTAAAAGCTCCATGTGCAGGTACAAACATACACATAAACATGCCATGTATTTCTGAGCTCTGTGTGTGCACAGTTGGATGCTGGGAACAGTCTCTTATATGGATCTAAATATAGAGCCCTTCCTCTGGCTGTGTGTGTATGTGTGTGTGTGGACTCTCACTTAGTCTCTCTCTTTCTGTCTCACTGACTCGAACACACACACACACTCACACACACACACATATCTTAATAAACACTCAGGGTTATACCAACTTTTGTCTCTATCTCACTCTCTCCCACTCAAACACACACAAACTTGTGCATCAATGTGCGTGTGCGTGTGTGTGTGTGTGTCTCGTGAGGGCTCCGGTGAAGTAGGGCAGGCTGAAGGAAAGTGGGGCGACAGGGGGCGGGAAGCGAGCCCAGTCAGAATATCAATAATAGATAAACACGTTGCCATCAGGAGGGACTGAAGGAGATGGAGAGGAGGAGGGAGAGAGGACCTGGGAGAAAGGGTAAAGAGTGAGGACAAAGGACGAGGAGAGAGGAGGGAAGAAAGAGATGGCAACAGACAGAGAGAAGAGTGAGAGTCAAGGGCATTTACTTTAAAAGAATCTGCCCTTTGAATTAGGTCAAAATATGTTTTTCTATCGTTCGGTGTCTTTCTTCCTGTTACCATGCTGAGGCCACATTCAGACCAACATCAGCCCTCACATCTGTGTGGATGAGGCCTGTCCATTTATGCAGAGGGCTCCGGCAAGAGAATGCAAGGTCATCTAGCAAATAGCACAACTCTGCTTGCCTTTTACGCATAAGACAAGACACCAAGGCTGCCAAAACAAATACATGCAATCTCACATTCCTGGTAGATTACCTTGAAATGTAAATGCTGTATTTGTAGTGTTTAATTCATGGTCAGCACTCTAAAAGATACAATGTATGTTGTTATGATAACTTTCCAGAGCTGTAAATGAATGTCTCAGAGTATTAAAAACTGTTTCACATCTGATTAGACTTCAGACTCATCAATCTGTTACTCAAACTAGATGTCATGGACCATCATTCATGTCTCATCTGCATTTGAAGTGGCATCAGCACAGTCTCTTGCATTGCCTTGAAACATTGCATAGCTTTTTGCCATCTTGTGCAACAAAAATAAAGGACCCCAGTGCTCACAAGATAAAAAAAATAATGTACCTTTTTCAAAATCTTGTCAAAAAATGGCTATTCCTCTTGTATAATTATCAGACAACACAATAAAAAGTAGAAAGCAGTTTGAATATAAGCTGAATCACAGTGATGCGACTCTACTGGGGAAACCCAGACACTGACCTGAGAGAGAGACACGGTACTGTTGACTCATTTCAGTGTAATTTTTCAATGCTGTAGGCCACCACAGAATAAAATTAAATTCACCTCTATTGCTTCAGGGTGAAGGCATAAACCTCAGGGACAGATTTTTTCAAAAGTCTTGGCAAATAAAGCCGAAACAATCTGCGTGGGTTGAAGGCACTCAGAACAGTGAGAGGATATGTTTTTAATAATTTAAATGAATCGAAGCCTTCACATGGTGTGGCTGCAAACACAATTCTTCTTTTAGTTAACCTTTTTGTCAACTTTTTTATTTTACCACTTATGACTATAAACTCCACTCTTGAATAAAAAACAAAAAGAATGAAATTAAAAAAAACCAAGACTTGAAAAAGATTTATCCGACTCTCTGCGGTTGAATTCGCTGCTACATGCACACCAACCACCTCTATCAGTGTGAAGTCTTATTATGTCAGCGATAATACCTCTGCAATTTTTTGAGAGACGAGTGAGAAAATAGGGTGGAAAAAAAAAAGTAACGTGAGCTCAAGGTTGGAAATGTACCATTTTTCACATTTAAGCAGGAAAACCAGTGTGAGAGGTGAGCCATCCAACAGTGTTCCAAATCCATTTAGCCTAAGGTAAATGATGAAAATAGGATGCACAGGGCTCCACTCTGCACGCCATTGTCACCCCTGATTCATATTTATGCAGCCTGTAGCATAAAATCAGGTGTGTGTGTAGAAACGTGTGTGCTTGTGAGGTTCGCTTTTTTCTGAGCCTGAAGCTGTGTGAAAGGGAATATGAGTAGAAAAGAAAAAGAAAGGACGGTGTTCAGAGGTTTTCTGCTGCAGGGCATCCCAGCACTCACTTTCTTGCAAATTTTGGCTCTTATAACCCCAGCTAACGTGTATGTGTGTGTGTGTGCCCATCTGTTTTTTGCGTGTCTGCACGTATTTAAGCATATTTTTTGTGCAAACTTGACTGCTTGTTTGTGTCTGTGTGTGTTTAAGCCAATTACTGATTGGCTCTTGTGTTCAACAGTCCACCTAAGGCATGTTTTGGCGATTGAGTAACTCAGGGTTACTATGAGGGCTTGTTGCTCATGGCAACTCAGCTGTGTCCACTTTTGTCTGCTCCTCTCTAACTTGAAAAGACATGATCACACACAAAGAAGGAAAAGGAGGCACATAGTGGAGTATTGATTGCACACCATTAAAACCTCCCAAACAAATTGATACTCTATTCTTTTTCTTAAGGACATTGATGGCTGACTAGTTGTGTTCCAGTTCTGGGAAGGAGGTGTGTATGTGTGTGCGTGTGTGTGTCTGTGTGTGTGTTTGTATAAACAAAACGACAGCTTGCCTCAGTTCTTGTCTCTATGTAAAGCCTTTTTATTATTCCTTCCTTAATGACACTAATTAGACTGTTCCCTTTAATTAATATGTTCTTGATTGAGCGAGTGTTCGTCTGTGTGTGTGAGTATATGCGGATGTGTGCATGTGTGTGTTTGTGTGCACACTGCTGCCAATGAGGCATGATAATCAGACTGCTAATCCCTCTGATCCTGATACTCTATGATTTGGTGATAGAAAACAAAAAGTCTGATACCCCCTAACAGTTTGAAGGCCATTTGGAGCCGACATTTGATCTGGAATCTCAGCAGCCAAAGAATTGGCTCTCTACAACGAAAACTGGTTCAAAAGCCGTACAAACACTTGATGGTTTAAAAACAGGATCCACTGTCAGAAGCTGAGAGCAGGCCTTTTGTGACCAACTACACCTTGCTGTCAACCACAAGACCACCTGGAATGATAAAAATCAGCACATCATTGATTTATTCAACGTGATCCAACGTGATCTGTAGAGGCTTGTTGATGCGAGGAAGCTAACTGAAGGCTGAACTTACAAAAGCTAGCATTTACTTTTAATGTTTGGGGTCAATATGAAAACGTAAACCTGTAACTTGTAGCTGTCATATGTGGGCACTGATGTAGGCTCAGAAAGCCAGAATAAACTTGCTCAAAGAAAGAAACTTTTATTGTTTTTTTCTTAAGGAAGGAGCTAGCGTCGTTGCTAAGACATATGCAGTGATGTAAAGGCATGGTGGTGCTTTCGCTGGTGGAAATGGCAAACAGATTATTGTAAGTTTGGCACATTAAATCAACTACACACCATCATTCACACTGCTACAGCCCAGAGCTAGCACTTAGCTGCCTTTGTAAAAAAAAAAAAAAAAAGGTCGACTGAGTTTGAGGCCTCCAGTTCTTTCGTCTTCCCGTCACTGACCCTAAAAACACAGAGCAGGACAATACCAGACATCTACAGTTATCAAAGTGAAGGGAGTACAAGTGGGATCCATTACAGTCTACTAATTACTAGCAAAGGTTGCAATTAGTGCAGCAGTGCATTGGGTTTACATGAGGAAATGTGAGAGAGGGAAATCACAGGAGGATTTGGAGTTTCACCAGCTCCCCCCTCTCTCTCCCTCTCTCTCTCTTGCTCTTTCTCAAATAAATATAATCGGGCATTCTCTCCCTCTTCTCTTTGTCTCCTCTTGACTGTGTCTGATTTTGGTTTTGCCTCAGGCCCTGTTCAAAAACTCAGTCCACCTCAGTAAAGAAAATGAGACAATGTTTCTGCCTATTGACTTTCTGTTTTTCGCTCTATAATTGTTGCCATAAAGCATAATTAAACTTCAGTGTTCATTCCTTCATCCTCTCTCTGTCTCTTCGCCTCTCTCTCTCTCTCTCTGCTCTCCGTGTGTTAGAAAGTAATTATATCTCTGTGTGCATGCGAGACGCCACACTCCTGATCCACTGATGAGAGCTGCCTGCGAGGTTGAATATAATGAAAATGGAATACATTACAGGATGCTGGCGCGCCATGGGCCAGGCCTTCACGAGACCTGCTGCCACCACATAATACACCGAGAGCTTCACATGAAATACTGCTGCCTTCACAGGACTGACTTTACCTCACTTTCAAATGTCTCCTTTAGGCCAAAGTTACCAGCTCACGTGAGTCTGTGAGGATGGAGTTGTGCTTAAGGTGACAATAATTTGCTCCTGGGAGTAACATTAGGGGAGGAAATTCAGCTTTTTACATGTTTTTTTGCTACCGTCAGCTACATTAACTTATACCCAAGATGATGAAAAGTAACGTTTCTTGCCATTGAAGTTGAAGGTAAAGTGACAATCTCCACTTAATTTGCATTAGCTCCTTTCATGTTAGGAAAACAAGCAAGGTGGGAGATCTTTCAAACCATAACAACAACGGCAGAACCTTGCCCCACTCCTTCGTTTTCAAATGCAGAAATCTCCAGAGTGGTGCTTTGTGAGTTGTTTACTTCGTTTGTCCTACTAACATGCAACTACTCCTGCAGCTACTTAGCACACTGTGTTCATTTAAACAGAAATAGTGCACATGCAACATGGCCACCTCTACAATCTTAATAGTTTCTTATAAATTTAAGCCCAAATGTTCCCAGTTCTTTAGGCTGTTTACTGATAATGAGATCCTATATTTTGGCTGATCCATGTGTCTTGATGTTGTCACATGACATTGACAAACATTGTATGAATGAGTTTGGTAACAGCTGTATGTTTTTGCATCAGTGCAGCAAGTGAAAAAGTTAGATCACAATATTTTGATCTGATCTCAAGTTGTTCTTTAAATGATGAACTTGAATGTGACCTGCATGTCACCACTTGAAGATTAACTTGTCAGTACTTAGAATGCCACTGTACTGGTCAGTGTTAACAGTCAGACCCTCAGAGATGTATTTACAAGGCACAGCACAAATATTGTAAAAGGAAAAAAGCACTAGCATGCTCGTGGTTGCACAACTGACCAGGCGCGTCTTCTCCAGTCTGGACATTGCAGATTCTCAAATGTGAAGCTGGGTCAAAGTTGGAAAAACAACTCAAATTAACAGTAATTATACTCAACATTAAGTTTGGGTCATTACAGGCTGGCTCGTAGAGATCCTCACAGAATCTGACACAATGCTGCTTAGCCAGAGAGTTGAGAAATCACAAAATTTCATGTACAAGTTATCCCAAAAATGTGCTGAACTCATGTGCCTTTAATGCCATGTAATTTAGAGCACTTATGTACAAAAGTTATTTTTTTTGTATCAGTGTATTAATTATTCAGTCATCAGTCATTCAAATTCATATAATATGTTAGATCAACTAATTTTGTAAGTTAGTCAGGAAGTTATCCCGTCTATAAAGCCTGATTAAGATCGAACAAGTCACATGGTCAGTATGTGTAACAATTCAGCCAGAAGACGTGTACGTCCAGATTAAGAATCACCATCTACTTGTTATCAAGTTTCTACAAGACAGATGAGAGGAATCACTATTAATATGACAGCTGCAGGGCAGACAGGACAGTTGGAGCACAGGTCAAAGGTCAGACTCAGAAGTTGTCTCTTGTCTCAGAGGTTATCTCTCTTGTAAACGAGCTGTGTGAGAAGCTGGTTGTGAGTGTGTGTGTGTGCATTGCTCCCAGGAAGAGAGAGGCTTAAATACCATCTGCCTTTGTGCTTTGCTATCTTAACACAGGAGAGGGATGACTCACACACATGCACACACGCACACACGCATACACACACACACACACACACACACACATATACACGGACACATATAGATAGGAGGAAAGGAGGAAAAATGATTGACAAAATATGAGATAGCTCATGGAGGTGCCACCTCTGCAGCCACTTCTGTCTCACTGAGCGAGGGAGCCGGCATCACAGCATCAGCATACAAACACCTCGGTAATGAAGCGCCAGCAGTCCTGGACTTTAACCACGCAGACCTATCCATCTCCCCCATGCATTATTCACCGCACACAGCCATTTTACCGCCCAGCGCACCCAGCAAAGATTGGTTCCACTTTTTATTTATCTGTTTTTCATCCCCTCCCTCCTTTTCCTCCTCCTTCCTTTCTGCAGCTTTTCAATTAAATTAAGGCAAGCGCGACACTAAATCCATGCGGCAGAGGCTGCCCACATGACAATTAGACTGTCAGCCAGAGAGAGAAAGAGGGAGAGACGAGATAGTGAACACGGCTCAGGTAAGCTGGCAGTGCTGAAATGCTCATTTAGGAGGGTAAACCAAAGCCCAGACAATATACCCAAGCTTCTGCATTGTAGTTCTGCTCAGACTGTCGGGAGAGTCTCATTTTAGGTCAAATTTCAACATTTAGATGTTATTCGAACATCAAAAACTGACAGATTATTGATTCAAACTCCAATGTTTCAATAACTGTAGTTATTTCAGTCAGGAGGATTATTTATGCTAATTAAAACCATTGCTGATAAAACTAGATTAGATTTTTTGGCAGACACTCAAACTGTGATTAATGCCCATAATCTCAGATGAACCTCGTAAGCAGCCAGCAACATCACACCCCAGTATGGTAGGGGGGGCCACTGTTTGGCATCAGAGCCAAAACGTAGAGGCAGCGTGCTACAGGTGCAGCTAATAGGGTTAATAAAGAGCAAGCTGATTTGTAACTGTCTCCTGTGTGGGTAAAGAGAAAGTGGTGGTTTAATGCTCCTTTTATTAGAAGATGGGGAACGAGGACGCAGTTGCCTCTTGGATTTAAAACCACTGGGATAATAGAAGGAAGCAAAAACAGATAAGAAAAGAGGAGCCAACAGGCATGGGATAATGAATGAAGGAGCAGATGAGAAAGAATTAAGAATTAACTAATCTCATTTTTTTTCTTAATGCAGCTGATTGAACTGACCCTGTGGTTTGCTCTCTGCTCTGGTTTTCACAGAATCTCAGTGCCATCGTTGTGATCTCTCCCACAACAACACTTATTTGTTTTCAGCACACATGTTCTGGTGGAGATGCTAGTGGAAGAATTTGTTGAAGAAAGCCAGTCTAACTGTTTTCCCATATTTTCAGTCTGTATGCAAAACTAATATAACTGGCTGCTGGTTGCGGTTTTAAATTTACTCCACAGACATTAAAGTGGTACCAACTCTCTAATCTAACTCTCAGCAT
This sequence comes from Acanthurus lineatus, assembly GCA_029814665.1. Lineage (NCBI taxonomy): Eukaryota > Metazoa > Chordata > Actinopteri > Acanthuriformes > Acanthuridae > Acanthurus > Acanthurus lineatus. The sequence goes on along the minus strand of JAPZDV010000004.1, from coordinate 9,378,199 downwards.
CAGAGGGAATTAATGCATTTACAGAAATGTCCATTTATTTGACAGTGCCAAGATTTCTTCAATAGAAGGAAAATAGTTTCAGTTTCTCTTTATAAGATCAATGAAGGTAATTTTTTTCTTAGCTTTTTCATATATTTGTCAAAGTTTTAACTTCAAAGTATCCATGAAAAAAGTTGAAAAAAGAGAAGAAATGCATAAGTGATGTATCAGAAGGATATGGATAATGAGGAAGGTTTATTGAACAGGATGCTACATGGAGGATTTTTATGACCAGAGGGACAAGGGAAGACATCAAACCCTGCAAAAAAACACCTTTTTTATATAACCTTGAGTGACATTGGCAACCAAAATGTGTCATTTTCGTGTTTCCCTGGCAACAGCTGATGCAGGTGTGTGCGTCTTTTGCACCTCTGCCTGGATGCGTGCATTTTCAAATGTGGGTCTGTGGGTTGTCAGCTGCCATGGGTAAAAGGGAGGTTTTGCTAGAGACAATTGGGAGTCAGCAGTCATTTCAGGGAGACCGCTGTTCCTGAAATGAGCAGAGACAGAGCCCAAACCAACCAATTAAGGAAAAGGTCAGGCTGGATAGATAGTCTCCCATTTCATTAAGGAGGGGAAGCACGCACACTCACACACACAAACCCACATATTTAAGTACTATAACTATGCTTGTGAGGACGCTCAGTGGAAGCATTAACTCCCTTAAAGCTAAATCTGACTTAAACAGTCTCCACTGCATGTTTAACCTTAACCTCTGATTTTAACTTTATGCCTCAACCCAAATCCAAACCGTTAAAGAGGAAGTAGTGACCAGCTTTAGCTACATTCCCTCATTTTTATAGTCCTTTTTAGCTTGGCCCTCAAAGGATTTAATATATATGAATGTGGACACAGAACAACAGGCAATGCGGCAGCGCAGATTCAGTGACACACATGAGTTCACTCGCATGCACACTTACACGCACAAAGACGCACATCACTTTTCTACATTTGAGAGCCGGCGTCCCATGTCGAAGGGTAGTTAAGATGGTGACATTTCACCAGAGGGTTCTGTAATGAGATGTGAACGGTGTAACTGAAGCATAGAGGGGGATCCTGCTGCACACTGTGGCATCAGTCTACAACAGAAAAAAAAGGGAGGGCAGGGAGGGGCCCAGCAGGCTGCATGAGGTGAAACATGCTGCAAGAGATACAGAGCATGCATGGGACGGGAGGTAAGGGCAGTATGGAGGTGAGAGTTGGTTAGTTAGGGATACAGGAAGAATAAGAAGATGAGAGTTATAGAGGGAAAAAGGAGGGAGGGAGGGTGAGAGAAAGACGGAGAGGGAAAGCGAGAGAGACACTCAGCTGAGTGAGAACACAGAAAAGTCATAACCCAGATTCAATTAGCGTCTGATTGCTGTTCTATTGCTGTAATATTATACAGCTGAGAGCGGTTTCATATTTCAAACAAAGGCCAAGCATCAGCCTCATTTATGATCTCCCTCACACATACGCCAACTCTCTCTCACCCACACACACACACATACAGACACTACAGAAAATGATTAGCTTCTCACTCCAGAGGAAAGAAAAAGAGCAAGACATTAGAATAAATAAAAGGTGATGACATCAACAAAAAGAAGTGTGTGCACAAGAGACAGAGGGAGAGGAGGAATGGCACTCAGGCAGCAGGAGGTTTGGAGGGCTGAGTGACATCCTATTTGTTTGGGATGATGAAGATATTTCCATCCAGGCAGCCATTTGTAGCGTCAGTGCCTGGGACAGCCTGTCAAATCTGCTTAGCTCTCTGTCCCGTCTGCACACTGCTGCCATCCCACACACATCAGCACACACTGTCTCTGTCTCCCCATAGACCACAACAGGTGTGCATCTGTGTGACTGTGGCTAGGTGAGGGAGGTGAGGGAGTTTTTTTTTTTTTTTTAGAGACAGAGAAAAGGCAGCTAACTCTTGGGTTACCATTACCAGCACATCACCTCTGGGCTGAATTATTTAAGCTCAATACATGCACACACACATGCACGCACACACAGAGTAAATGCATTATCCTCACCTTTTTATGTCGCTCTGCCCCAAAGTGTTATCACCCCCCTCCATGCCTCCTCTCCCACATACCCAGTGGCAAAACATTACACGGACAGGATGTGAGAAGGTGGGTGATTTCAATGTAGTTAGCAGGTTGAAATACTGTTGAAGTAGTACAGAAGGAAGCTAATGCAGTTTGTCAAACACCGCACATCCGTCAACGGTGTAATAGCAGGAAATAGAGCTGAAACCATAATGTCACGGTGGGCTATAAAACAGACGCTCAGGGGCAACAACATCAAAGAACCCAAAGTCATCAGAGACTGGACGTCTGTCACAAATGCACAAGTGCACACTTGGCTGAGACATAAATAAACATGTGAACACACACACGCGTGCGCGCGCACACACTAATTGTCTCTCTCTGCACAGTCATAACTTTGTGAGCACATAAGTGGCTTTTGGGGAGACTCCAGGCGGAGTACTGAAGACACACACACATATACACACACATACACACACATGCTGTCTTGGTGTGTGTCTCTCTCACTCTTCCCCAATACACATTAAGTGGCGTAGGGGAGCCTGAACTCTGGTTGAACTCGGGGTAAAAGAGAGGTGAGAGGCAGTGCAACTCACATGCACGAGTGTATACACACTAACACACCAACTAGTATTTCATTGAACACAGTGTGACTCCCTGCAAAGAGATATAGTGCGCTTGGAAACAAAATGCAGGTGGTGTGTGACAAATCTGATCTTAAGTGATGCAATCTTAATTCAACTGTACATCCAGTGAGCCCAGAAAACACACTCTCAGTTTGACCCTGTGTGCATGTGTGTGTGTGTGTGTGTCTGCACACATGTGACGTCAGAACTAACAGTCAGAATCCCATTAACCGCTTTCAGACCTCCTCTCTTTAAATACAGTTTGACAGATTTGAGTGTTTCTAAAAATCTCTTATCAATTATTGAACAGGGCAGGGCACAACTGTTTGCTCGCCTTACATCAGACACAAAACGCTAAAACCAACAAAACAATCTGACAGCTTATATTATAGCAAAAAAAAGATTTTGTTGTATTAGCAGAAGTGATTTTGGAGTAAAATACATGACACTATTGTAAGGATTTATTAAGAAATATGGCACACTGTGGTAATGTTGTTGTGGTGGTGGTAGTGGTGGTGGTAGTGGTAGTGGTGGTAGGGTCTCCTCTAAAAGATTAATGTGTAACTTTGTGTGACCCCGGTTCACTGCCTCCTCAAGTCTCATTGGCAAACTACAGTAGGCCCGGAGTATTCATCTAGAGCTGTTAGACATGGCTCATCACACACATGCACATGTGTGCAGGCACACAAAGGGCCAGAGATCTATGCAGGCATAAATGGACACACATAGCACAGACAAGGACAAACACACACACACACACACACACACACACACACACACACACACGCATGCACACCCACATGCCCACCCACATGCACACACACATGCGCAAACAAATGCACAAGCACACACATAGGGAGGCATGTGCATTCACACATACAAGTCTAAAGATGCCTACACAGGCATGCACAAAGACACACAAACTCATACGTACGCACACACACATATTGGCTAACTGGTGGTTGATCAAGCCAATCTAAATGCTAAACAAGACTCTCTCTCAGGAGTAAACTACTTGCTGGCTGCAGACTGTCTCTTCTCTAGAGGCACTCAACAAGGGGACATAAAATTGATGTGCATGTATGTGTATGTGTGTGTGTGTGTTTGGGGGCGGTGGGGGGCACAATTTAGTCCCCTTGCATTTTCAAGACCCCAGGCTTTCCGTCACACTTAGAATATTCTGAGGCAATTGCCAAGAAATATTTTTTTTTCATTCATCGGTAATTGATAGGTAGAGAAGAAAAAAACAATGCAGGTATTAAGCCAATACACAAAGGCTGGGGAGGATGCACAGAGACACTCCCAGAATGCACTCATACACACACACAAACACACACACACAAACAGAGACACTTTGCTGCAGGTATCTAAACCACAAACTGATATATGCATGATAATACAGACTTTGAAATCAGCTCCCTGATACAAAAATACGCCCATGTGATGATGCTTCTTTGCAAACAGAGAAAAAGAAATGCAGTGTTTACATGTAAGGGTCCTTACTTGGTATTCTTTGTGGCACCTTCACCTTCCCACAGGCCCACAGCTACAATAAATAGGACTGCAGATAAGTAAACCAGTAACAATGACTTAACAATGGATTTCAGGGAAAAGAAAACAAGTTTTACATTAGCACAGCATCTGTTGCAGTATCTATTGTGATGTATCACTGCTTCAGCATGTACAATGCCTACTTTTTCTCTGCGTTCCCATTGTATTGACATTTTCTCCCCAATTTGTCACCTCTGCTGTCCAATTTGCACTAAACAAAAAGTTAAAATAATGATTTTAACAGAGAATATAAACATATTTGACTTGAGAGGTCCAGTGTGTGGGATTTAGAGGGCTCAATTTGTAGCACATGAAGAAACAGAATATTATATTCATAAGTATCTTTTCAATAATGTATAATCACATAAAATTAAGAATCATTGTGTTTTCATTGAATTAGAATGAGCCTTTTATATCGACAGAAAGTGAAGAGGATCCACTTCCATGGGATTCTCCATGTTTCGCCACCATGTTTATGGTAGCCAGGATGGACAAAACAACCACAGGCTCTAAAGGGGGTCTTTCAAAATCCTACACCCTGGACCTTAAAGGCTATATTCAAGTATAAGGGGATGCAGACAGCATGCACCTGTATGTGAGGGTGCATTTGAGCCAATGAGAGCACACAGAGGACACCCTGATGAAGATTGACTTGTTGAGTAATGAAAACCCACTGCAGTCCTCCTCAGAGAGAAAGAGCGAGGCAGAGGAACGAGAGAGTGAAGTAATGAAGTAATGAAGGAGCAAACGGCTCAGAGGATCACACTTTGGAAAGTGGGTGTCTCTGGGGGACAGAGAGAGAAGCAGAGGGGCAGAGACCCAGAGCTAAAGACAGAGTGGGGGAATGAGGGAAAAGGGAGGGGCATGGGTTAGAGAACAATGGGTGCAGGGTGGAGACAATGGAACAACAGGAGCCATGATGGATGTAAAGACATTTGCACTTGTTATACATTCAGAGCAAAGTCAGGGGGCAGCGTACCTGAACAGTGGTGGGAAACTAATGTTGTGTTTTGAAGCTGAGGCATCGGGTCATCTGAACATTTTGTCACAGAACAAGTTGTTCCAAAAGTTGTTTCTACTTGTCTCGAAAATAGAGGAGAGGGCTCAGGTGTGTGACTTGGAGACTCCTCAGCCTTTATCCTAAACCCCACGGACACCCTAATCTATAATTCATATCGACAAATGGAGGCGACACCAGAAGAAACACAGGATTACGTCTATATACACACACACACACACACATACACACACTTTCAAAGCCTCAAAATCCGCTGCCACACACACAACCTCTTCCTTTCAGGCAATCCGTGGAATGACTATGTCTCTCGGGGTGCAGGCTAAACACCCATTGCTATGGTGATGGAGCTTGGGCTCTATCCAAAGAGACAGAGATGATATATAGAGAGGTTCATCCTTCATGGATGGCCATGAGGGGAAAACAGCAGCCAAATAACACCAGTGCCTAAAGGGCCTCGGGGCCTTTCAATTTGGGGGAAATTGTTGCTCGCGGCCGCCTACGAGGATATTTGTCACGTCACAGGACGAAGCAGGGCAACAGATCACTATCGATTGGACTGTTCGGGATTTACGTGACACGTCTCATAGGAAAGTGCTGCTTTTTGAGGTTCTGATATAGGTGCAAGAGGAGAAACTGGAGTTTATTAACCCTGCATGCTCATTCTGATGCTTTTTCACTGTTTGATCCAATTCCCTGATCAGATATACAAGGCCAGAAGTAGCACTGATCTTGTTTGTACAATACGCATGTGTATATGTGAATATGCTTGTGTATTAATGGATTTCATGTGAATGTGATTATGTGCATGCATGAGTTTGAGCACCTTGGCACACTGGAGTATACAATTAGATTCTATATCTTGGATCAGAACAGCAGAAGTGTCTGTAGGTATGATTTTCTTTGAAATCTCAGGATTACCATTCAACATCTTTTATTCCACCCATCTCTTCAGGAGAGGGAGAAGCGAGGGATCGGGGAGGAGGGGGAAAGGAGGAGGGGAGGAATATGATTTATCCCTCACGCTACTTGATGAATCTGCTCTGGGTGGCTAAACTATTTATGAGCCTCATAGCAAAATTCCTCCATGCGTCTCTTCCCTTTCTCGCCTCGAAACCCAAATCTAATTCGGCCCAGCGAAACACACACATACACGTGCGTATCCGTACGCATGCACATACTTAACACAAAGTCACTGGAATTCACACACGCGGCACACACAGATACACGCACGCTTTGCACGATGATTAGCATTTGCGCTCGCCTGTACACAAATCCATATTTCATGAGAGGAGAAGGCAGAAGTGTTTAGTGCGGCAGGTTTGGCTCTTGTGAAGACCAAAGACCAGCACAGAGACGAGCTGAGATCCCATTATCTTAGCATGCCAGGGCCTCTCCTCTGGGTGATTTCCATCTCTCTTTAAGAGACAGAGGAGGACTTGAAGCTGCTTTGTTTACTGAAGAAAGCAAGGCTCCAAAACATTAGAAAGTGTGCTCCTTCATGTGTGCACAAAAAAGCTAAATAGCACCTCACACTCTGTGAAATTAAAATCATTGACAGTGTGGAATATTTATGAGTGCGCTGCCTCAAAATTTTGGTAAATTCAATGCCATTAAGCTTGCATACCAAAGTTTTTTGGCTATGTTACTGTAGGTAGCAAAGCAAGACTCCTGGCACAAAGAAAAGTAAACAGAAGACATGACATTTAACTTTTTCTCATTTGATAATTTTAAAAAAGTTTTTTAGTTGTGTGAGTTTTTTACTTGGGCCAAAAATTGGAATTTAAAAAAACATTTAAAAGTTCCACATGAAACACATAATTCTCTCTATTTGCTCAGTTGCTTCAAAAAATAACATACAGGGGAAGTAATTCAACATGCTAAAAGTTAAAACTGTCTTGTTTAAGCCAGTACACTTGAATCCAGGTTAGCTTGCGGTGACTTGTGGAATGAATATCAATCTAAGCAGCGCTGTACTGTGTTTCGCTCAGACCTCTTTACTTCAACTGTAAATCAGCTGGAGGTTGACTTAACAGATTTTCCCATGCCCTTGGCTTTGTAGATAAGCGGCGTCTCTAATGCAGCATACAGCCAGCACTACAGATCAATGTGTTACAATAATACATACCAAAGAGCCTCAACTTCCATCTCATAATCTCCTAATCAGCTCAAAATCAAAAGCATGCTGTGAAAATCAGGCGGGAGTAAAGGAATATGCTTGTGATGAAGATTATTTTTGCTTGTCTTGTAGAAAATAAATTTACAAAGCCGTTTTATTGCAAAAGGAGATCTGAGAGCAGAGTTTCAGTCACAGTTATGCGACCCAGAATCGTAATCATTTCAACAATGGAGGCTGAGCGGTAGGTTCCTGGCTGAACGCTGTAGCTTTGTCCCAGAATGATTAAAAACGAGCCCCAATAAACACAATGTTTTTCTGTATCTGGGTGAATGTTCCAACAGAAAACGAATCCTTCCGGATAACAACAACAGGTTCAACTTCCTTTAGTCACATTTTTGACTGTAAAGTAGAGGCCATTTGTCAGTCACAAGTTTTACTGTATGTACATACACCACTGCTGCCATACAGTCATCCAGCCTCATTATACAGTCTGCACACACAGAAAACTACAACTCACACTTAAGGAATCATTTACATTATTTGAAATATCCAGTTTTTTGGGGGGTTTTTTGTTCAGGTATGTGCTGAACAAACCTGGATGTTAAAGTATGAATCCTACTCTTACTGACAGGTTTTACCGCCCTACTCTGCCTCTGATTGGCTAGTTCTCTTCACCGGACAGAGTGGGCAGGTAAACCCTTTGCTATGGCAGCATTCATTGATTCATGGCATCCTGAACGGGTGTGGTGACTTCCTGGTGCCAACAGGTTGCCTAACAACCACAAGGTGATGTGGAGACTCCAGGAAGTCCCTGCTCCATGCCAAGATGGAATAATCAGGTGCATAACCCTTCATAAAACTACAACCTGTCACTATTGTACTGTTTTGTACTGTTCAACCAGCAAGATACACTGCGTTCATTGGTGAGCATGGAAATGATCATTAAGTAGATTTTTTAACTTTTAGGCAGAACAAGGCCAATCGTTTTCTCCTGTTTCCAGTCTTTATGCTAAATTAAGCTAATCTCTTGCTGGCTGCAGATTTATTTCCCAAAATGTTGAATGTTCCCAGAAAGTTTTAAAAAAGTTTCTAAGAAAAAACTCCAAATGACATTAATGAAGTCAATTTCACAAGAAGGCAGAGGGCAGATCGGCAGAGATGTGAGCTGAAATTAAAGAAAGAGGCAGAGACGCAGGAACATTACAGGGATACTGAGATGCAGTGTGGCCTGCTGAGAAATAGAAGGGCAGGGGGGCTCACTGAGGGACAGGATGGAAAATGATAGAGTGAATCAGAAAGGTAAAGAGAGATAGATTGATTATAGAAAAAAAGTGAGTGACTTTACAGAAGAGGCAGATGGACAGAAAATGACAGCGCCAGGAATAAAAAGAGGGACAACTATTCTCTGAGGTGCACTGATCATGTGTTCAAGTCATTACAGCTAAAAAAGAAACAGACGGACAGAAAGAGGAACAGACAGGCAGACAAACGGGCTGGTCTCTCTCTTCATTTTCTCTGTTTCCCTTATCTCTCTCTCTCTCTCTCTTTGTGTCTTCATCTGCACTCCACTGTGAACAGGGACACTTGGCAGGTTGCAGGGCATGGGGCTGAATTTCAATCAGCACCGTCTTAGTTAATACTCACGAACTGAGGGGTTGAAGATGGAGTGAATCATTCAACCAGAATTCAATTTCTATTGCTCGTGCCTCGTGCGCACATAATCACAGTTTTTGAGGCAAAAATAAATAAAGAAATAAAGAAATAAAGAAATAAGGCTTGTGAAAATAAATAAACAGGCCAGTGAGGTGAAGAGAGTGAAGGCCGTCACAGCAGGGACAGAGAATGGATTGAGACGTGGAGAGTTTAGATGGAAAGAGAAAATGATGAAGATAGAGAAATGATCTGTCCAAGTAGTGGGTTCGAGAAGATGAAAGAGCAGGAAAGGGGAGAAAAGGGGGGAGTAAAAAGAAGAATAAAGGCAGGGATGAAAAGCAGAGAGGTGTGTATCGCATCACACTGGCCGTCCTCGCCTTTAAAATGGCTCCCATCAAACAATCATCCGATACTGAGGGCTGCTTTCTACTCTTTCCTGCTCTTCACTCGCTATTTCCCTGTCATCCAACCCTCCTCATCATCACCGTGACACCATCTTGACACCTGTTTGTAACCCTCTCTTCTCAGCCCATCTCTGTTTTAGTCATTCCACCGTTCACTTTTACTTTCTGCCTGTTTTTCTCTCTCTTTCTCTCCCACTGGAGCTTTTGTTTGTTTGCATCTCAAATGTTCTAAACGAAAGGGTGTTGTTTTGTTCGACAGGTCGGGATTGCTTGCAGGCATGCTGTGTGCATAAATCGTGTGTGTGTGTGTGTGTGTGTGTGTGTGCATGTGAGAAACAACAGTGCATGGCAAAGAGGTAATGAATTCCTCAGCGAAGCAGCGACACACAACAGCTTGCAGATCAATTTTTAATAAGAACTCTGCGGTTCACAAGCAGCGCAAAAACTGTGTGTGCATGTGTGTGCGTGTTTGATAAGAGCTCTGCAGTTGGCTTGCAGAGTAATAAACATATTGTAATCAGTGGCTTCTGACCGAAAAACCTAATCCCTGTGTGTGCGTTTGTGTACTTGTATGTGCGACTGCTGGGGACGGAGGGATCAGCTAGCGGCTTCATCTCTCTCTGCAATAAGACTGAGGATAATTTAACAAAACAAAAGGCAGAAGGAGGCATCATGATAATCATTAAACAGAGAGTGCAGAATGTTTTAATACCTCTGTCTTCTTAAAAATTGAAAAGATTATAATCAATTAGTTGATTGGCATAAAATTAATTTCCATTTTTTCTTAACTTATTATTGATGATTATTTAGAAATGTAATTGCCAAACAATAAATCCAGTAATTTTATCTACAGAAGGGTTTATTAGGGGTTCATTTTCAGTTTTATTTCTGTTTTTTGGTTGTTTTTTTTCTTCAAAAAAGCCTTATTTTTCAATTAAATTTTTTCATTTATAATTGTTGATTTTGCATTTATTTGAAAGTCAACATCACAGAAATGAGTCAAAATGTGGAAAAAACAAGAGAGGGGGGAGGTTGAACACTGCGATCACAGAAAATGGCTCATAAATTAATCATTGCATCATATTTTGGGTTTAATAAGAAAAATAATTTATTGCCTTAAAAATTCTCTTCTCTCAAATCCAAAAGTATACTCTCAGAGCTTCTTCACCACAGAGAACACTCTAACATATGTCTCCTTATACATTCCTACATGTGTTTGTGTAGTTTCACTACAAACAGATACAGCAGTTGCACTTATGTTCTATATCTGACAAATTAGCTGCGTAAAGTGTGTTTGCTTTAGCGATACACCACACTTACTCTGTTTATGTTCACTTAAGGTATCTCAAAGACATCTAAGACTTAAGAATATCCATTTTAAGGCTCAAAGACTTTTCAATAAAAAAGGTAAGATGAGAGTCCAGTCCAAAAAAATATAATTCCAGTTTTATAGCTAAACTCCCTACTTCACTAGCTCAGTCATCCTTCTACACTACAGCTTTGTTTTGACCATAGATGTGGCTGAACATTAAGCTGGGAAAAACTGGACTTAACTACCTATAAAAACAGTGCAGTATGTGGCTGATGCATTGTCAAATCAGTATTAACAAAATAATATATCAGTCACAGGAGCCACTTTCAGCAACAACTAACAGCAGCAAGCAGTGGTCTTCCTCAGCAAGTGACCTGTAATAAGTTGTCAGAGTCAGTGCAATGGCCACCAACTAGAAAGAGAGATTTAACATTCAGAGCACGTCTCTGAGGTGTAAGTACGAGCCCCGATCAAGCCAGGTGACTGCAGGGGAGGCCATTCATATTCAAGCCTAACACGGCCCCTCTGTTCCCATCCATTATTCATGAGAGTCTTCTTCCTGCCTGCCTCATCCTTCTGGCCTCCTGCTCCTCTCCGCCTCCTACGCTGTATCACACCTGAACTAGCCATAAAAGCGGTTATTCAGTGAACATTAGAGGGATTGGATGTGGGCTAATGTGGGTGGGAGGGGAAGAAGGGAGAGGTGTTCAAGGGTATGTGGAGCCCAGATTAAAGGTGTTCAACTCATGAATCACAGTGAGCCGGGAGAGCAAAAAGAGGGATGACCCTGATTCATTTGTCTGTTTGCCACCTATTCTCTTTATTTTTTCTCTCACTCTCTGGAAAAAAGCTGCAAAATCATAATTCTGGCAGCAAACAAACACTTCCTCTTTTACACACATAGACTTCTAAATACCCTTCAGCAATGAGAGACTCTGACTTTCCTTCTCGCAAACACTGAACACTGTTGACCTTCCATTACACTTGGGTAGGCTCTCGAGCTAAACCGCCAAACAACTTATTCCAAGTCCTCTGATCTTATCTCCTGATCTGCTACGAGAGTACAAAAAAAGCACAAATAGATGCTTGCCCTTAAAAATAAAAAAAAAAGCCAAATAGTGTATTTATTGGTCCATCATCTTAAAGAGGCTCTTGTTACACAGCATGAGCATTTAGCTTTGATATGTTCACATCAGAAGACTCATTACACTGATTGCTTCTCAACATATAGGCGTTAACATCAAAAACCACAGACATTTCATCAAGCTGGCAGAAAAAAAAACAGAAAAATCTCCTTCATCAAGTCCCAGTGGAGCATGAGGAACACTGATGGTCACTTCATGCAGCCACAGTTCAGTATAAAGCTATCAGAAAAGCAAATCTTATAAACAAATGCGGAGAGGGGCACGCAGATGCGCAGCTAATCACTTAGAGCAGCCAGAATAATTGGCCGACATTGATTGTGCTTATCTGGCCCTCCATAAACTCAGCTACAAAGTGTATTGTTGGTGTGTGTGTGAGTTATTTCCCCTGGGTCTTCAGTCTATTTGCATGATTAATCTGTTTGTCATTCCATGGTGAGGCAAAAGGTCAGAACAATAGAAAGATATTTCAATTTAATTTTAAATGTGCTTTTCTCAGTCCCAAACTTAATAAAGAATGATATTAAACTTAAAGAATAATTGGAGTTTATTGCAACATAAGTTCTGTTTTCAGAGTTTTCTATTGATAGCATTGTAATCATCAAGTTTACTGCAGAGAACCGCTAATGCAACAGCATCTAAAATGACAGAGCATGAAATATGAAGAGTCAGATTGCCATAAACTGTAATTATTCATCACTTTCTAAAAGTTTAATCCTTTAGATTTTAATTGAATGGAGCATCCTTTCTGTTCCCAATTATGGCAACAACTGTTTTAATAATTTTAATAAAAATTTTGTAAATAGCTTTTTTAAATTGTAGTTTATATTGTTAGAGGCAGAGTGTGCCATCGTCGCACTACCCTCACACAAAGATGCATACATAGACACACGAGATTCACAGGGTGAGAGCAGCATGTGATCCAGCATTACTGTCATTTTATCCCATTGATATCAGCCTCACTGTTTACTGTTCTTTTATTTTCAGCCGTAACAGCTGTTCACATTAAAAGCCTTCAACCAGTGAAACATGGGTGGTTTTTGATGTAACGCACTCAAAGGAAACGCATGTATTTCTAATCAAATTAGCAGTGACAGCAATCATTCATCAAAAATGCAGCCAGCACTGTTAGTACTGTGCAGCCTACTCTCCCAACAACCCTTTTAGTTCCCCATTCCACTCCTAGTACTTGTTGTTTTTTTTGCCCAGAAGACGAGCCATCGTCTGAGTCTGCAATGACAGCAAGTGGATCTTACTTTTACCGCTGTGAAACTCTGCGTGCAATCTCTGTGCAAAATGCTCAAAACAGCATTTCCTGACCATTTGTACTCAGCGATGTGCCTACAAGTGTACCTGTGTCAAACACAATTGTGCTCGGCATAATCTGCAAAAGCCAATTTCATACTGAGCGGTATTTCAGATTGCCCTGGAGCCAGGCAGCGCTCACTGCTGCTGCTGGCTGCTGGGAAATGCAGGTCTACAATACAAGTGAGTAAACTTTTGAATATGAACAAGACGTGGCTGCAGACTTGTATAGATGCCCAGGATTTATGTTTTATTTATAATATATATATATATATATATATATATATATATATTTATAGACACACATATATAACATAGACGTTTAAATGAGAGTCTGTGGGTTCTGTGGT
>JAPZDV010000004.1:9309177-9364553 GCA_029814665.1 Acanthurus lineatus | reverse complement strand
GAGAGTCTGTGGTTTCTGTGGTCCACTTTAAAAAGATGATGAAGGACATTTTAGATGTTGTGTCATGGGTTGTGGCCTGAGTTGGGGGTTTAGAGGAGTTTGGCAAGAGTGAGTTTACTGAACTGGCAAAAGAGCAGCAGAGCTGAACATGAAAGTAAGAAGAGTAATAAGGATGTGTGTATTTTGATGTGTGTGTTTGTGTGTGAGGCTGTTTCTGCACTTTTCGTTTTTAAGCCGAGAAAGGAATCATGTTGAACCCATTACAACAAACTGTGTCTCTCTCTCTCCCCCCCGTGTCTAACTGGGTCAGTAGTAAATTTCACTTTTCCTCAATTGGTGGGTCGAAGTGTAAACACAGAAACAACAAACACACACCTCCCGGCGTGTTCTGTGCAAAACCTAACAACCACCTGTGTAATTCTCTCTGTCTCAGTACAGTGGTTAAAGTGGGAAAATGCTCCAGGGACACTCATCAGTTTGACCAACTCTGCACCAGTCAAACGGGCCCCCTGCTGTGTCTGACCAATGACTGGTCAGACACACCTCATGGCTACAGCATGAGTCATAAACCAGACCCACATTCATGTTAGCCAAATGGACATGATTTACATTTAAAGGACACAAAATGGCAACCAAACTTCTTTAAGTCAGTTTCTGTCAGTAAGGTAGTTTTGGTTATCCTGGTTTATATTCAAGCTTTTATTTTAACAGATAATTTTGGTTTTCATAGAGTGATGTTTTAAAAAAGGGGGTTCTAACTTCATGATTAACAGCTAACCCTTTCCTCCCGGAGTCGGGCTGGACCTGATACGGTGACTTCATCTGCCAATCACTAGTGCAACTGCTATGACTGTGGCTCCAAATGATGCCTGATGCTTCCCCTTAATAATCATCTTAAGCAGCGTAAAGGCCAGGATTCAACAACAGGGATTGTGAAAACAGTAGCTAGCAGACAAAGATCATTTTCAAGAGCTGTTGATTCAACTTTATAAGCATTACAGGGAATGTAGCTTTTGGTGCTGTTAAGCTGTATAAATAATACAGAGAAGCTTCTCTCTTAGTTGGACAAAAGTTGGTGACAATACAGAGTGGAAAAATTAATAGAAACACTTGTTCGCACAATAAATTTCAATGCAGAATCAATTCTGTGTATGTTTAATGACTTATGACATAAAGAAACATTATTGTTGAGGACCTATTGAAACCTCTGCCTGCTTTCTTGTCCCTTTGACATGTAAGGAGCTTAACAACAACATGGTGAGTGTTATAATTGCCTGCCCTGCAAAGCAACTGTGCTGTCAAAGATGTATCTAACAGAAGTGCCCGGAGACGGCAGGTTAAGAGCCCTCAGAGGGATGGCTTAATTTAGATGTGGTCAGGTGGGTTAGACGCTGCACACACTGAAATGTGCATCTGCATGAGCTGAATGGACATAATGTTGTGCATGCACAAACACCTACTCTTCATCTAACATAGAGATTCACTCATGCAACCAGCCAGTTTACACACACAGAAACCCTGAGGCAATCATTCAAATGTTAGCTTGTTTATTTAGCTAAAACCAGTCATGGATCAATATATAATGGCAGAGTAAGACAGGATTCTTGATTTGCACCCGATCTAGACTTTCCTCATGTGCAATATGTGTTGAATTATGGTGCTTTCAAAGGATAAAACAGGAAGGTCTGAAAGGAAGGACATGCTTTTTTACACACACACTCACACACACACACCTACACACACTCACACTACACAGATATGCATGCATATGTATGGAGTCATTTTTTACTTATGTTGTGACAGCTTCTCTACAGCTGGTTACGACCTGAATTAACTGACTTTTTACACCCACCTGCATACACAAATACACACAATCGCACAATGTCGTCTGTCACCGGGAAGTCAGTGACCTTGATTTGACCCTATTCTCCATGGGATCTCTTTGGGCTCAGACAACAGTCACACACACAAACTGCAGTCTAAACATTGCTATTTTGGCTCTCCTCTCTCTTCAGACCCAGTCGGTGCCAAAAATGCTCCCCAACAAAAACACACATCAAGTTATGGTTTCATTTTCTACGTGGGGAGCCATTTGCAAAATCCTCCATCCGACATGTGCATTTCTAATGCAGCCACATTGAAGATAAGAGCTGAATAGCTTAGCAGGGCCTCTGCCTCCGCAGCCTTCATCTTGGTACAATTATCATCTAATGTGACAGGTGACATTTTCTACCACGCTGGGCCAGCCTCTTGTTGAGGAATCAAACACATGATAATAGAGCATAACTGAAAAAGACCATTTACTTCTATCTGAAGTAGAAAACGCATTAGATGTGGACATCTTTTCAAATGCCTCGGTGAATGCCATGTGTGTTTGAATGTTAAAAAAAGGGGTAATGGAAGGCAGGATTCTGATAGAAGGAAGTTATATCAAGGTTTGTATGAGACAATCAAATAGCTTTTTGTTAGAGCTCCTGCTGCCAGAAACTAGAAAACAAAAACAAAACAAAGGAGGAAGGCTGTTCAAAGATATTCCAGTTTTGCTGCAAAGGCAAGTGCTTCACACTCACTGCATGTTTTTACATCCCACCCAGCAACTTGTCACCTTCGAGTAAAGGTGTCATTTCTATTAGCACAAACAACCAATTAAAATCTGAATATTTAAAAGCATTTGTTTCCCTTATAGCAGTTTTTTCTCACTATATTCTGCAAAAACTGGCTCATTTGCAGCCGAAAGTAACTGACAGTCATAACGGTCCATGTGTTTTCAGAATTGAACGCTGGCCGCTGCACAATGAGCCACATAAAAAGCACACAGTGGTTTGCAAGGACACTTGACAAGGCAGCGCAGCCACCAGCCTCATGGTTCCTCTGTTCACATTAACACACAGGTCATCGCTGGCCCACATACACCGTTAATTAATGTAACAAGAACTAGGAAGAGGGTGGGGACAGCGTAAGAGAGTAACAACACGAGAGCAAGAGAGAGAAAGCAAATGTGAGAGCAAAAGAAAAGCGAGGTTAGGAAGGTCTCAGCGTACAAGCAAGACACCCTCATTACCACATAATCTCTGAAAGGGAGTGAAAAGAAAAAGACGGGAGAGAAATGAGAGAGACGGAGAGTTGGAGGAGATTCAATTTGCATTGACGAGGTGTCAGCGGAGCTCAAAGCTAGTTGTTTGAACCTGCATCTGGGGTTGGGGAGGCAGAGGAGAAATAAAAGGAGTGGTGGGAGAAACAGAAGGCTGAGGTACAAGATTAAAGGTGAGAGGGGCAGAAAACAGAGAGATGGACAAGAGTAGAGAGAGAGAGAGGGCAAGAGGTCTCAAAAACAGTGGTCATTAGCAGGCAGAACACAAGACCCAGGAAAGACACCCCTGCACACACACAAACGCACACACACACACACTGCTTCTCAGTAGGCTAAGCACATAGTCTTGATAGTGCATCGTAATTAATATTTCATAGGCTGTCTCCTGCAGGTGAAGGGAAATGAAGACGAGATGGCGAGATACACAGAGGGAAAAAAAGAAAGATGATAAAGAGAGACAAACAACCAAAGAGTTAAGTTATTTGTGCATGTGAAAATTTGTATTTCTTACTCTTACTGCATGAGTGTCTGTGCATGTGTGGGTGTTTGTGTGCATCAGAGTAATCTGCAGGTTAAACTGGTGATTCATCCTTAAACGTCCTTTAAATTATTTATAAAGACGACTTGTGCCAAGACTGTTGAGATGAATCCGATGAGTTAACATTGCTGTCTGTTTGAGTCAAATCTTCCATACACTGAGGCAAAAGCAGGCACAAAAAAAAAAAATGATTGAAATTTGCAGCAAATTACTTTATGAGAAGAACAGCTTCACAACTCTTTACATTCTTTCCACCTAGCTCATTCTGCAACATGTTTAGCCCCAGGCGTTTTGTGTCAATCAGTCGTTCAAGTGAAAAACAGCAGCGTAAATAAGCGTATAATGAAAAACAAGTTGGCTGTGCAGCCACACAAGGGCCTGGCCATTCCACCGGTGGCTCCGCTGTGTTTCCAGCCCTTTGTTTTAAGCGTATTGTCTGTTGCAGTTCCCCAACGACCACTTTCCTCCGGCAGCATTCATGAAAGATTGACACGGTAGAAACTGGCAGAGTGGCACGGGGTCTCTAGAGCCCCTTAGATCAATGGGTGTCCTTTGAGCTCTCCTCCATTTCGAGAGGCGCAGGCAGCAAGAAGGAGGAGAGAACAGATTACCATAGCATTCATAAAACAAACCGTAATCTGAAACAAGAGCAAAAACAAAAGGCTGCATCCATGTTTTCCCCGAGGAAGAGTATGTGCCCACAGTCTCTGTGTGTTCACACACATGAGCACACACAGACACACACATGCATCCATGCTTGTAATGGCATTGTTCCTTAGAAAGGTTCATCCATCCCAGTTCAGCACGTTGTGATGGAGGGAAGGAAAGAAGGAGGTTAAAGAGAAATGAGCCAGAAAAAAGAGAGAAAAATTCTAAGAAATGTCAGACAAAAAAGGAAGTTCAACACAAAAAAATTGTGCCTGTAAAAATTAGGCCTGTAAAAATTAGGCAAATGGAGTGATAAAGAAGTATAGCAATAAATACACAGATTGAGATGAGACACATGGGAAGACAGACACAGCAACTCATCTTCAAATATTCAGGCACACAGTACAAACCAAGTCCATCAGAAAAAAGTGCACATTGAATGAGATTTTTGACATTTTCATAGCTGGGGCACATGATACCTGCAGCGCAGATTGGTAGGATACAGAGGAGTATATGACCAGAAAATATAAAATCAGAATCAAAGAATTTTACACATTTAGAGCAATTTCATGTGATGTTGTTCTGACAGATTCATAAAGGAGGGCTGTATAAAGATGTGTAAGTTTTGTTAAAACACTGCAGCAAATTTAGACTTAACATACCTGACTTCAATTATCATCTCAAAAAGGTTTTTAATGCACTATAAGATCTCAGCACGCAGGCCTTCTCTTCATCCCAAGAACTAAGACTAATTCCTCAAGAGCCGTCTCTCGCATTCACTTTGTTTGGAGTTTATTTCAAATTACCATTAAGAAAGGCTGCTCTCTTGCGGCCTTAAAAGTTGTTTCCTTCCACCTTAAATATAAACAATGCTTCATGTATTTTTTCTGGATTACAACGGGCTTAAATCTGCCTTCATAGTGTAGGAATGTGAAAGTGCTATTTTGGCTTTTTACACGTTGAGCTCCATTTATTTAGCTTCTCAGCACCTCATTAATTCCCATTTATCAAGTAGACAAAGTAACCTATGAAGGAGAGAATTTAGGGAAAGTTTAGTTATGTTTGAGAGCAAAGTTGACAACAGCTTTGATTAGTCTGGTTTAACAAGGACATCCCTCTCACATTGCAAGCTTTTTGCCATGAATTGTTTATTTACATTTTCATCAAACCATTGCTGACAATAGCATAAAGCATGAGTGCTCTGTGATGTGGCCTGTGGACTTGCTCCTAGCAAGCATACAGTGGTTATCACACATCTTGATCCACCTTGACAAAAAAAACAGCAGTGAGCCTCTGGCAAACTCCCTGTGCATCGTGTCCCAATTTGGTGCACAACAGTGGAGTCACAAAAATCTTTAAAAAAAAAAACCCACACAGATAGAGACAAGCATTGTCCCACCTCAGGAAAATGTTACTTTGTGAGCACAAAGCTGCATCACGCACTGCACAACAGCACAAAAATAGGGCCCACATATAGAGACAGAGAGAGAGAGAGGGAGACAGACCTTGTGTGGTCCAGTGCATCGACTGTGAGCAGACAGCAAATGAGAGCATCGCTGTGATTCGAGGCTGTTGTTGTTTTTTGTTTTTTTGGGGTTTTTTTTGGACTCGCCCTCTGCTGTGACTGGAGCACACGGCCCAGCTTAATCAAGCTAACAATTCCCTCCACTATTACGGTTAACGATTATCAAATGGACTCTTACTTCACATAAACATACAAGCAAACACAACCATATTAATATTCAGGCAATAATTCCAGGCACAAACCACTGGGTCGGTGGCATTTACTTAACTAACTTGGCTGGTATTTACTCGCATCGCATAGGGGGCTGGTGGAAGACGAGGCAGATGGTGCATCTAATTGTCTGAGCTGGATTCCATTTCTCTGCCGTCTCTGACTTAATTTTTATTCAAGAATTGCACGTGTAACAGTCATAAGTGGGTTTTCCAGTGAAATAGGCATGTGACAGAAATGAAAAGCTATTCCAAAGAGACCCTGAAAACATGTAAATTATAGAAGCTTGAGTCACTGTGTACAGTATGTGCACGTCTTTGTCTACTGCTTTTTAATGGAAATGATGTGCAAATGGGTTTTTTACAAAGTCAGTACAGCCAAATGGTTCCCAAACAATTACTGTGTCCCTTCCAATCTTTCTCTCTATTTCTACTTTATTTTCTCTGTTCGTCTCTGTGGATGAGGAGCGTGTCTGGCAGCTACTGTTGGACCCTGGATGCAGACGAATCTCAGCAAAGCACAGCAACCTCTTAGGAGGTATAAAGGGAAAAAAATGGAGTGGAAAACTGGCTTTTCCTTGAATTGTCACACAGAGATGAAAAGCAGAAACAACAAAAAGAGGAAAGTATACAAGGACAAATGCCAGAGAAATCAGTTGGTCAGGGTGGTGAAGGCAGCAGGGAGAGATTTCAAGGAGGGGGGCCGAACACTTGGAATGAGGGGGAAATTAATTTAGCTGGGAGTGGGCTGTCAAAAGTGGTGATAATAGCAGGAGGTGAGATGATGATAGCCTTGATATGGGACTGCTTACTGTTGGCACCTCAAGCATGCTCTTGTGCACACATGCACGGACGGACGGACACACACACACACATGTGCAAATGTACACAAGTCTGGTTGGCTTCATATGATTATTACGATGCACTCACAAAGTCACCCAGAAGCACTCACACATGAAGCACATGAACATGCACAGCTGAATGCCTTCGCTGTATCACTCCTCACAGATAAGTGAGCCCTTGCTGTGATGTGTTTTTCAAAATGGGATTTTTCAACATTCCCCATATTTTACAGATGGTTCATCTAGTGGCAGGGAGGAGCCCTGTTAGATCCAACAGACAGCAGGCTAACTCTGTGTAGCTCACAGAGCAGCTACAGGAGGCTCCTCTTTAGTGCAGTTCATCAACAAGTCAGCACTATGAGCTGTCCTTAGGAGGCACCATGGAGGCCTGCTCCCATCAGAGAGCCAATTTATTATTTTCTTAGATTTTATAATATAAATACAAGACAGTATAATAAGATGATTCTATACCAAAACATGTCATTGTAGCAATAACATTAATGACCAAGCATGTTTAGATTTTTTTTGTTGTTCTGGTTCATGTTCATGTATTAAATAAATCTATTTTACATTATTTACTGTAAGCTTTTGATAACAAGAATAATTTAAAATTGTGGTATTCTAGAAGTTATATAATTTACTATTATTACAAAAAGTTATTATGTGCACAAATACCAACCAAAGGTCAAAAAATTGTTAAATTTGTCTGAATAATCAGAAGTCAGAGAATGAAGAGCTGTGTGGGAGCTGAAAGAGGATTTCTTAGTGCTGAGCTGGGCCTCAGCAAATGATCTGGCTCACAAAAAAAGACAGAATTCCCATCATTACTACCTGTGAGGGCGACGGAGGATAAGACAGCAAAATGTGGGCTTACTGCAAACCTGCAGCAAGATGAAAACACTGAAAACTTAATGCATCTATGGATTACCTTAATACCAAAGCACATGCTGGTTTTCTGCCTTTTATTCTCCTCTTGTTTGTGTTTTGAGCCCATGTGCACACACACACATAAATGCACAAACCTTAGGACATCTGCAGAAAGCATTTCTTTCACTTTTGTCTTCTGTTTTTTCTTCAAGGTTTCCGCTTTATTTTCCACAGGATTCAGTGAGTGAAAGATGACAAGTGAAGAGATGGTATCTAGTTTTCCAGAACATTAGCACCCTGCATGGCGTGGTGTAATGTTGCGTCTCTAATGCCCACAGCCAGTCATGTTCAATAATGATGTTGAATCACCACCACGGGGTGCCTGCTAGTCACTCTAGTGATGGTGGTGTCAGTGGTGATGATGTTTGTCATGGGCACATTTAAGGAGAAGTACTTAGATGATAATTATTGTGCTGGCACAGGGATGCCATTGAGGGGTTACACCCGTCATGGAAAGCCCACTGTCACAGCCAGGGAGGGCAACTGGTGAGAGTTTATTGTTACCAGTGTCATCAATTCTGCTTATTGGTCAGATGCTTTAGCAATTCCCTTATTAATTTTGGATAAATTTAGGTTGAAATGGTTGTAGCCTGAGAGCTAACTATAGCAGCAGTTTGTCATCTGTTCAGCTTTTGTTCTCATTTAGGTTTTCAAGGTAGTAATCGGCTGCCTAAGTGGCAATTATGTCATTTCTACCCGCAGTAACAGATGTGTTTGGAAGTAGTGGCATGCATGTGAGTGTCAAACACATGGCATTTCTGGAATTTAAGCCAGTTTTGCAGAGAAAGATGTTTCACCAAACTGCTGTTGTTGCTGTTTCCATGAAATGATTATTGTACAAATATGACAAGTAGCGTTTTATCCATGAAATGAAGCTACGCTTTGCACCATCCACGATGACCTCTTCTTCTTGCAAGTTTCCAGCAGCGTCGACACAGTTTGACTTCAATGTTGCAATGCCGACTGACAGAAAAACATGTTGGCTTCCATAAAAGGGAGCTGGAGGACTACGATCCCGTTGACTGCATGATTTGGTGCTGGTTCCAAACTGGAACCGGTTCTTGGCCCCCTACACCCATTGCCTTATAAAATCTATGTCTCTCTCAGTTTCAGCTGTCTGGTTTTCTCTCTTTTAAATGTCTCTTCTTCTCAAAGGTTGAGAGGTTTTTTTCTGCTGTAGATGTTTTGATCTCTGCCCATAACCCTCCCGCCATTCTCTTATCCTCACTCACTGAAGCTTGACACATTCACTATTACCTTGTCTACTTCTCTTGGTGTATCTTTCACCTGTCTCTAGGTCGTCCTCTGTTTTGTCTGTATCCTCTAAGACCATTATCAGTAGTTCAGGAGCCCACAAGCCCTCTGACTTCTGTCATTAACATCTCCCCCGATCCCTTTGGTCTTCTTGTTTCGGGTCATTATCATCCCCGGTTCCAGTCTGATATCATTCCATTTTTATTTCTCTTTTACAAGGAACCAATTTTAAGGCCTGAGAGCAAAAGAGGAACTCAGACGGCTTGAAGCGACAATGGTCTGGGTGCTGAAAGCAATCTATATTCCAAAATGCTGCTGTTCAAAGTTGGACTTTTATGCTAGCTGAATAGAGGGCACCTTTAACAGAGCCAGTAAAACTGTCATAAAGTTTTTGCTCAAATCTCTCATTCCCTTTTTAGCAGACAGAAAAACGGGATATTAGGCTTCGAGGAAGAAGTCTTTTTGAAACCCTGGGAGGTATTTAGGGGGTTAACTTTTACAAAATGCAGCAACCTCTGCTATTAATAGGAGCAGTGCACATTACAACATACTGGAGGTTGACTTTATATGATTGAAATACTTAAGAGCTAAAGGTAAGAGGACACAGAGAAGACTAAAAAAAACTGCAGTTTTTGCTTTGATTCCATTCAAGAGCCATTTCCCAATAACTTGCTCCACATTTTTATGGAGAAACATACCTTTATTGTTTGAGGTTATTGTTTCCAGTAAAATGGGTTTGGCTTCCTCTCAGCCTCTCAGAATCTTTATTAGTTTTTAAAAGTGGCAATTACCCTTTAAAGGTCAACCAGCCAATCAGGCCACTTCCCTTCACTGGCACTTTTTAATGACCTTGCCACGGCACACATTAATGACCTGGGTATCGGTAGGATCCCTGTGAGAGATGCATTTACATCCAACCTTTGTACTTCCATTTGCTCTGTACATTTCAACGTCTCCACTTATTTATTTATAAGTCATATCAACATAGGTATTGTAGTTTTCCTACAGGAAGCATAAGATGATTTTTATGTCTACTATACATTGCAGCACGTTGAAATGGTCAGACAGTTTACTGGAACAAAAAGAAGTAAAACTGCACACAGTGAGATATCAAGGAGTTATCATCGCAGCAGGTGCCTGGTCGCAAACTACACGTTACTGGACAGACTGGTAGACTAACCTAATGCTGTCTCAGCCAGAGGAGTTAAACATTCTCAAATATGTTGATGGATGGAAAACAGAGAAGGCCAAATATTCAAAAAAATTTTGGAAAAATTGGCCAAAGCAGAATTTAATTTCCTAACCAGCCACATGAGGACATATCGCCACCTACTGCATGGGAGTCAGACACACTTCTGTCAATAAATTGATTCTTCCCCAGTTCTTGTATACTGTGACAACAACATAGTCCAATAAATCTCATATTTGGCTAATTGAGCTATAATTTAATTCTATAGCTAAGCTGCAACTGTGCATATAAAACCCAAAGACTGAGTTAAAGCCCATCTCCACTTCTTGATTAAAGTCCTGTAATATCCTCCCTTATAGTCAAAATTATATATTTAGACTTTTTTTTTCAAGATAAAAATTAATGCCTGTCTTAAAATTGCTTAAATTTCCCACAGCACCATTGGCCTCATTAAGTATGCACAGTTCAGTAAATATTCATGAGATCATAGACATGACCACTCCCCTCCATCACTTCCTTAACTTCAACTCTCCATATCATTTTGCAGCTACATAACATGAACAATGCAGCATGTTTGAACCAGACAGCTACTGAAGAAGAAGAAGAGGGCCAAATCATACACCTTGATGCTTGCTAGTGCGCATACCAGAATGGTAACGTGTCTTATTATCACAATTTTTAAACAGAGCTGTAAAAGATATCTTGACCCTTTGGCTTGACATTGTTAGTCATCAGCCAATAATGATGTTACGTAGATCAACCCAGCACCTAGCATAGCCTCTCCTCTGACTGACCCTGGCTAGTTTTGCCGACATGTCAAGACAGTAAAAAATTTTATTGTCACTGTAGAGGCTCCTGAAGTGAAACGATTAGTTGACCTTAATCAGTAAAATTCAGCACGCTACATGCTGAATGAACAACACATGTACACTGATTTAATAGCAAAGCAGTCAATTTTTGTGCATGATGACAAAACTTGAATAAACAGAAGAACTAGACATTACACAGCACAAGTGTTCAGTCGCACTGCTGTTACCAAAAAGAACAAAAGCTGCACTTTGCTCTTTTTTTCCATCTTCTAGCAGAGTACCAGCACTCATTCACATTGCAATTATAATCAGAGTAAGGGATAGGTGCACACATACACATACACTTACACACACACACACACACACAGGTGCCCACACAGATGGGTAAACACACTTGCATTAGAGTCAAGACAGCGGGCATGCAACAAGAAGGGCAAAACACACGGGCACGAGCGCCCACATAAGCGCACTCACACACAAACACACCTCTTCTCGCGCCAATCAGCAAGCTTGTCAGATGCAAGGAATGACAGCTCTGTAATCAGCAGGTAATGAAGGGACCCCCATAGAGAGGTGGAGAGGAGGGGAGAGGAGGGGAGAGAAGAGGAAAGGACAGGAGAGGAGAGGAGAGGACGGTAGAGGAGAGGAGGGGAAAGGAGAGGAGAGGAAGGGGAGAGGAGAGGAGAGGAAGGGGAATGAGCTGTCACGAGGCCCTTCAAAGCAACATAGGGGGGCTGAATCTGAATTGGATCGCAGAGTTTCAATGAGAGCCTGTCAGCACCAGGTGCCTGCTGAATGCCACCCCACCCCACCTCAGACACACACACACACACACACACACACACACACACGCACACACATGCACTTACAAACACACACACCCTTTCGATTCCTCTCACTTTGCACTCACTAACACCACCTGGCCCATGGCGTGTAAGCACAGTGGGGCCTCTTTCTCATTTTCTCCCTTCCTAAGGATGAAGCAGATTTACAGTTCATCAGGCTCTTTTTCACTTACATGTGATGAAGATCTGTCTACTCTGAAAATCATGGACTGATTGGAGCGAGATCCCACGCTGAGCGCACTCAGACCAATATAGATATGCAAAGACATAGTCTACAATTATGGGCAGGAAACGTGAAATATGGTAATCATAAAATCAAAGGCGAGATGCTGCAGCTGTCTCGCCGCATACACTCACATGAACAAACACTAAAATCAAATGTTAACTGTGGGATTCATCAATGTATGCTGGATCTTAACTGTGTATCTAACCTCTCATTTCCAGCCCTGAACAATCTGTGACTTTCAATATATGAGCCCATTCAAAGCTAATTCTGAGGGTGTTATAATTAAAGCAGTTGGAGGGTTACGTCTCCCTGCTCTGGTAATGGGGGCGATGAAGGTGCTGAAGGAGGAGATTAGTCCTCTATGATTCAATTGAGGGAAGTATCCAACTCTAAGCCTTGCAGTTCTCCATGTTTGCCCACTTTTCAAAGGTCAAATCACATTTCTCTCAACATTACACCCCACCTGCCGATCCGGTTCCCTGAGAAATACGTCGCAATACAAAAGCTAGTATTTATTGTAACTTAAAATTAGCAAATAACACAAGATGATGGGGAAATCTATTATTCATAAGATTATTTTGATGCTATAAGGGGTTTGTTTGTCAGTAATGTAAAATATGATTATTGTTAAACAGTTACTAGCTGATTAACACAAAATTTCCCATCTCAGTTCAAATTTATGTGGTCAGAAACATGCAGTGGTGGGCTTTTAATGCACAGACACCACAGTGGTTAAAAATGTACAATCTATTTATCTTACAAAGCATCAGGTCATTTCAGTTTACAAGAAGAAATACCTTTTGTAAAAGTGGAAGAAATCAAATGTTAGCTTTGATGAAACTGAGTCCGAGACAGCTCAAGAATCAATGAATCCAAATGTGTGCTATTCATGCTCAGAGTTATAATTAATTTGAAATGTGTTGGTATCATTTGCAGCTATTAAGTTCAATTTTCCATTGACTGAAGTAATTCCAGTAATGTTATTTAGTCACATTCATCAAATCAGTCAGAAAATGGATGGAGTTTCGTTCGTAAACAAAACACATCTTATCCATTTTAATGATTTCTACTCTGTATATGTTGTTTGAATTCTCTGTCTGTCTGTGTAGGTGCATCTTTACGTTTTTGAGTGTGTATGCATAGTTTTGTGTGTGTGGCTCTGTGTGTGTGGGACTGTGAAATTGATTGTGGTTGGACAGGAGGCAGGCAGGCAGGCGTGTGGTGGTGCCCAAGGGGCAGGACAGTGCTGAGTGAGCAATACTTCACCTGCACTGAACACGCACAAACACACACATATGCACACACAAATACCTAAACTTTGTCACACACACACACACACAACGACCATTAAGATTTACTTTAGTCATCCAGCTCATTGATCTGAGGCAGAAACAGAGAGAAAGGGGAGAAGAGAGGGGGAGAGAGGGGGAGAGAGAGAGAGCCTGGGAGGAAAATAGAAAGGCAGAGACAAACAGAGAGGTCTTGACAAAAAGATTAACCTTGAAGCAACAGTTTAAATGTGAGATGGAGAGGGTGAAATCATCCCAGGCTTTGTTCGGCATGTCTCTCTTTGTATCTCCTACTCAAACTGAGACAATGTTTCACCTTGAACCTAAATAATAATTAAAACATTCCTTTCAACCCTGGACCACTCACAGGCCAAGAAGCTATGTACGAGTATTGTAAAGCATAACAGGTGATGTGACTGACAAATTCCACAGAACCTTTATGTGTTGAACATACTAATCTGATCAGGTAGCACTGCTAAGAAGCCCTTTCAAGGACGATAGAAAATAAAAAAAAAGATGACATGAAATAACAAAACTCACACCTGTTTCAACATGAGGCCTTAAGGTTAAGCAAAGACTCCCCCTGGAGACTAATGTATTTTTAACATCATCTCTACATTAGACATGCAGAAAACGTCTTTTACCAGCATACCTTCAACAGTCTGAACCTCACACATATTATTGAGCATGACTGTGTGTGTGTGCCTGTGCTGCCGAGGCTCATTCTTTTAACTAACACAATTGTTTTATGCTGTTTGGCTGTATTGAATCAGTTCAGGTTCTTTTGATTCACCTCTCCAAAATGTCAGTTTTTTGTAGCTGCAGTAATAGCAGCTGCATGTGCAACGAAATTAGAAAAGACAAGCTGCTCCATCACAAAACGAGGGAACTATTGTGCAGTCCAAAGGGATTCATTTGTATTATTAACTTCACTGGTTAATAGTGTAACCTCAGATGTGCATGACTTTCCCTTTCTTCTTTAGGTGTGTTAGTCATTTTTAAATAATGAGGTATCTGGAAGATACGGATAACCTCTATTAACTTTTCTGATCTATTTTAATGATTATGATGATGATAATAAACAAGGGATTTTGAGATTTAGTGTGTTTTTTTGTAAACTGTGTTGATAAAACTGTTTTTTGGCCTGCAGCTGCAGTTACAGCCAAAGTAGCCAGATTAGTGGTCACCCTGATGATTTTTGGATGAACCATGCTGTTGGTTTTGTTTTCTTGACATGATAAATTGTACAAATAAGGAGACAGAGAGCTACACTTTTGGACAGTCTCTCCATATAAACACCCATGGTGTGTGATCGCTCACACATGTGGAAAGAGACTGAGTGCAGAATGAAAAAACTTTAAAGATTGGTTAAAATCCCACTTTCTTTCTAACCCTCAAAGACTTGGCCAATATAAAATGGGCATGCTTGTCACCTAAAGTAGCCCAGTCAGAAGCTGTCAGGGCGGCAAATGTCAGATGATCCAGCGAGCCCCTTGTGCAAAGCAAAATGTAGCCTTGAACACTCAGCACAGGATGCAAAACCATGTAAAATGAGCAAAAACTCGAAAATACAATAAGTGACAGCAAAAGCTAGAACTGAGTTTGTGGCAAGCATCTAAGACAATTTTGCCAAGATTTTCATGGGATTTGTTTTTAACTCCACAAGAACATAACAACATTTTAACTTCATCCAGAGTACAGTAGGAAACTTCTTGGCTTGAGTTTTGATTAAAAAAAAAAAAAAACTCAACCAAATGTAGCCAAAGTTAAAGGCTGTGACAATTATTCAGTAGCAGAACCCAAACTTACCCCAACATTATTTCAATGTCACACTGTACCCTGTTTATGGATATGTCCCCTTCATGTAACACTTTCAAGCAGGGCAAAATGTATTTCTCACACTTTTTGTGCATGAAGCACACATTTGCATTTGAGGACATTGTGCTCATTTCACAAAATCTCAGGAGACGGAGCTGTAAAGTAGAGTGACGGATTGTCCTTTTCCGCCTCGTGGATTGCTTTGGCAAAGGTAGGCTGCTGACGAGAAACACTCTGTGCAATAATAATTTCAACCAACAGAAGTATTGATAGTTATTTATGAGACAGGTCTCACATTAAACAGTCTCATAGATTAGGGGAAATGTATCAAGTCTAAATGGTGTAATACAGCATTTCCGCAGTATTGCCTTTTCACAGACTTACTTCAGTCCATAAGGGATAATAATTCACAGGGTGGGAGAAAGAGAGACAGACAGAGAGAGAGAGAGAGAGAGAGAGAGGGAGGGACAGGGTCTGAGTATAGCTGCTTGTTAAGTAGTTGAGCCCTTTATAAATGTCACATGCATCCTCTTTTAATGAACAACAGAGGTTAAAATCCAGAGCACCTGTGCATGTGCACCCAAACAAACAATCACAAATGCACAGAAAAGTGTCATTGGGTGTCAGTCGGTGTTGGAGCAGTGAGGGAGGAAAAGGCTCAACAAGAGCTCTCTTGTTGCTTTTGTTTGTTCCCAGGAAGGTTTAACAAGAGAGAGTCTAATACTCTCTTATTGTTCGCTTCCAAACACCACACAGCATGATGAACTTCAAAGCACTTAGCTCCTGACAGTTATGCACACAGTCACACTGCATGCCCACACACAAACACACACACACACACACACACAGGCCAACAGTGCCCGGCTCTGCCACAAAGGAGACTGCCTACACGCTAGAAAACACTATAAACAAAAGCGGCACACTTGGTGTGTAAAGATCCAGCTAATGAATCAATATGCTAAGTGAACAGTGACTTCCCAATAAAGCCCTGGAAAGCGTTTTAATGTGACACTGCTGACGCATATCCAAACTAAAGAAAACAACATGTTCCTCTCACAAACACACGTTACGGGAGGGAATGAAGCAGTGAGTTTATTAGGGAGATTAAAGCCCCCGAGGCCTCAGCCACACCTTGTGAATATTGACAGATGTGCAGTAACAGTTTCACAAAGGAGAGGAGTCACATCAAGAAAGAAGGAGGAAGAGCGAGAGAAGAAATATGATGCAATAAGGTAATAAAGAAGAAAATCCAAGGACACAAGATGCCTGCGAACCTGAGAGAGTAGTCAAAAGAGACAAATGGGACACGAATGGATGCAGATGAGATGCAAAGAAGCATGACATCAGAGAAGGCAACGCAAGCGAGAGATTGAGAAACGACGGCATCAAAGGATGAGTGATGCCAAATTTATTCCTGTCCTCCATCTACTCCATCTAACTTCTCTCCATTCTCCCAGTAAGCAAACAGCTCTTCATCAACACAAGATGAGATATTTGCATTTTTTCCCCGGTCACTTAAAACAGATGTACTGTTATAGCTTTGTCAATGGTAAAGGGTATTTAGAGCAAACTAAACCACAGCTCGATTCATCTTTCTCTATCTGACACACTCTCACACACACACACACACACACACACACACACACACACACAAACTAGGGTCAGGCAGAAGTCTCTCTTTCTAAGTTTCATAATAGCAGAGTAGAAGGGCTATCTTTGTTCAGCTTGGTGCTCAATGACACTGGTATGAATTTTTTATTTTACAGTATTTCTGTTCTCTCTTCTGTCACAGTTAAGCAGCTTTATACACCTATGAAGAAGAAAAGAAGAAATAACTCTCATTCTGTTCCTGCCTCAAGTAGAAAGATGTTACAATTTTTTTTCTTTTTCTCTACAATCTGCCACCCACTTTTTCTTTTACATGCCCGCATCATGTGGGATGGAAAGCATTGCAAAAGCTTTGTGCATGAATAAGCTTTGCACTACTCTGAGCTGAAGTGCTATTCTATTCATTAACAGCACAATGCCATGTCAATTGTGTTTTTGAGTCACAGGTACATTCGTCAAACCAGCTCACACTTCACAAGCGCAACAATTACGATGATGAAAAGGGCCCAGTTTGACTATTTTTTCTTTCTGCCTCAGCTGTTTCTCCTCTGTTTTTTACAGTGTGCAGCACATCCATTATTCTTCCTGTCATATTAGGTGTTGAGTACACTGTCCCCGTCACCAAAATCCAAGATCTGGACATAGAGTTGAGAATATAAGTTAGAGAAGATGGGGAAAAAGTCGGATAAGACAAACACATGCAAAAGGAAGTGTGAGAAGTGAAAAAAGGGTGGGAGGTGAAAAGGATGGATGAAAAGGTCGACTTTAGGAAGAAGAATGATAACTTAGCTTACACATTGTAGGACAACAACAGATAGAGCCGCAGTGTTGGTGCAATGTTGCACTTGGCAGGCAAGAGAGATGTTTCAAAGTAAAATCTGATGTTTCGGCACGAGATTTACAACCAAGGTACAAAATTTACAAAAAAACATCATTTCCTACTCCCTCATAAACAAAAAAAACCCGCCATGCTTGTGGCTTTGTGAGGCAATACATGGAAACAGCTGTGCTATGAGCTGAATGCTAACATCAGCGCGCTAAAATATTTCATCCATCTTTGTGACATGATAACATTTGTTAAGCAGCACCCTCCCTACACAAAGCACAGCTGAGGCTTAAAGGAATAAACCAAAGAACCAGACCAATTAAAATTTTGACCTGATTATGGCTTTAGATGAAAAGATCAGAGAAGACTTAACCTTCAGCAAATCATCCTAAAAAGAGAAAGAATTTCATTGCGATCCATCCAACAGCAACAAACTACAAATATCAAACTTGTGTTGGCCCATGAAGTAAAGTCAGGAAAGGCCATTAGGATACATCCTCGGATCCATGAATAGCTGTTCAAAATATCATGGCAGACCTTCAAATCTTCATTGAGACATTTTCCTGGAAAAAAAATGATGGACCAACTAACTGAAATAGCACACTGTAAACTCAGCAAAACCCCCAAATCTACATCACTTTTTACAGTGAACACATGGCTGCGTTAGAGACACTTAATGGTGCATTCATGTGAACTTCATACTTTTAGATACCAATTACTAATCAATTACTAAAGTAATCCCCGATACACGTACATTTCCCAAAAGTAAAACATGCGTGGTTGGTGGATATTTTTATCTACTAGTTATAGTACAAAAGTTAAATATGAAAACGTATTCTTGAAATCACAGGGGGGAAAAAAATCCTTGAACGTGGCCTCAACACTCCCTCGTACTAAGGAGACACACTGCCAGAGTGACTTTCATATAAGAATGACTCGGGGTCGTTGTCAAACTTGACAGAAGCATTTTAAAATGCCAGAGCATTTATGAATTACATACAGTGCATGTGTAAAAGGGGTTTAAAACAGAAGGACTGAAGAATGTAAAGGTGGGGGGGTTTAGAGAGAGAGAGAGAGAGCGAGGGAACACTGTGCTCCTACAGTAAATCAGGCCTGACGGAGTGACCTTTGATAGCAACAGACAGAAAAGGTTACATGAACCGTAGAGAAAATGGGTCTATCTGTCACTTACCAGCTAGCTATAAATTGTGTTGTGTGATTGTGTGTTTCTCTGCGGGAGTGTGTGTGTGTGAGTGTGTAAGTGTGTGTGCGTCTGAGGTCAAATGGACAAAGAAAACTAGGTGTATCACTCTTTTATCCACAGAAAATTAAAAATAAATTGTTTTCTGCAAAAATCACTTTATATACTTTCTTTTTCATTTTTGCTGAAGGATACAGATGAATACAGAGAATGTTTTCTGCGGTGCTTCACCTCGGCTCAGGTTAATCTGTTATGTAGACCGTAATGTATGGGGCATCACATATATAGAAACATTTTATAAATCAAGGAACATAAAATAAATATACACCACATAAGTAGGTAATATGCTGGCAGAAATGGCAACATATGCATCACTTTCAAAAAAAATAAATATCCACTTTGCCTCTGTGTTTTTTTCTGAACAGAACGATACAATAGTGGTTCATGCTTTATCCAATTCATCAAAGCCTCTGTTGCATTTGCTGTTTTAAACACCCAGTGTCACGGAGGTCTTTCCCTGGAAGCGATACTCCAGGACTGAGAAAGTGAATAATTCTCCACACTTGCAACAACAACACAGCTACAGTAAAGAACACAGGAGAAAAATGCATCTCAGTGTTTGTCATCCAGTTTGATTGCAAAGTGATCTCTGACTAAAACTGAAGGTTTGAAAAAAAAAAACTGATTAACCCCTTTAAAGCAGTGGCATAAAATTAAGTGGCATTTGTCAGGTGGTTCAAACCCCATTTCCACATAATTACATTCACAGTCATCAGAACCTCTGAGGCAGTTTAATAAGTAAATGCATTGTTGAAGGGCATGATGGCCGTGCTCAACAGCTCACCTATTATAGTTGGCAACTCTAATTTACATCCCACGCCATGCCAGTTGTCCATGCCCTTGATACTCCCTCAAGTCCCCCATGCACCCGTAGTGCCAAATGTGCTAAATTGAGCTTACTATATTTTACAAACCTCAGCGACCCATGCTATCTAATAAACCACTAATGGAAGGAAACACAGGCATCTCATTAGGAGGTTGCTAAAACACACATACGCACACACACACACACACGACTTGAAGCAACTTTCCTCTGGCTCAGAGCCGGACATTAATGATGTTCCAGCTGGTTTTTAACAACTATTTATTTATTGAGGGAGTAATTTTGCAGTGTAGGGAACCTGATGAAGGTGTTTGGGGAATTCTCATGTATGAATCAACCTGCAGTGTTTGTCTTTTTCTGGAGAAGAGAGGAGCAAGGGCAGGGCTTTTATATTATTCTCTCATGCACATGCCCACACACACACACACACATACAGACACACATTTTTCTTGAGTAAACAGAGGAAAAAGGGTTATTTAAATGGCGACTTGGTGACAATGTGTTGTGATTGACAGCAGAAGGAGGGGGCTGATGGGAGGATTCTGTCAGCTACTGATAACAGCTGTCTGCTTCACTCAGGAGTGAGACAGACTGAAAGAAACAGAGAGTACGAGAGACACACACATACACACACATATGCACATAACTAAACAGATGCACAGTAATGGACCCTTGCATATATTTCCAATTAAAGTTGTTGCTTGCGTCATTCCTTAAGTTACGTAACGAATATGGAAAAAAAGGCAGATCACAGAGTCCATCATGCGAATTTCCATTCGCACAAACAATCCATTGTGGCCTGACACTGCTCTGTACCCAAGATGATAAACAGAGATGCAAAGTCTCACATGCACAAACATGCATGCCAACTCACACACACACACACATGCACACAGACTTATTAAACATTCAACACAGTGAGTTTGGGGTAATGAACAGGAGTCAACAATGAATTATGGATCATATTCTAATGGTTGACTTACCCCTCTCATTACTGGCATGCTAATGTGATTGGGAAACAAATGATTATCAGCTTTATTAGAAAGGGGAAAAGAGAAGGGGCTCATGATCCCATGGCACCCCCCAGACTGTTTCACCTGGTGGAATGAATGAGGAAAAACAGAGATATAGGGGGTGAAAAAGAGGTAATTTTGAGACTTTTGACAACATCCAAGGTCTTAAAATAATTTCTTTTTTTTTTATTTGCATTATTAATAACATTATCCAACATCTATGTATCTGACTCAGGACATTAAGCACAACATCCCATCAATTACAGCACGCAGGTCATAACTAACACATTTTTACTGTTTTGTATGCAGTGTGGGTTTGTTCTAAAGGAAGATATTTCTTCCCGCAAATGTGCTGAAAATGGCAAGTGTCACATAATGAATTTTTCTCTGCAACACAAAATACACTCAATAACAGTTAGTTCTGCACCAATCTGCACAGACCTACAGCTACCAACTGATGTAATACATTGAAGTGCATGCATACACACCCTGAGGCATTTATCACAGCCGCGGTCAAGGTGGAGACATCTCGCGCAATCCATCTCTCAGCTTATTGGCACCAAAAGACTTGCTTTTATGCTTTACCCAAAGATTTATGAGCGACTAAAGGGGTGTGTGGGTGCGTGCATGAATGCATACATTAGCAGCATATGCATACCTCGCAGTCTGAAAGGGATCAGGTTGATGTGCTTATTGACACCTCACCTCCCTCTCCGTTCTTTCCTTCCCCGTGTCCCTTCTCCCCTCCCACCATCCATCTATCCCTCAATCCATCACCTTCCTTTAAAAGCCTGTTAGGAAACCCAATACCTTTCATTAGCACAGAAAGATTAGCTTTTTAGCAGGAGGGGTGTGTGTTTGAGTGAGAGACTGAGCAGGGAAACAGTGGGTGGGAGGGATAAATAAAGATAATCAAAGATGTCTGTGCCAGACAGCCACTTAGCTTAACCTACAATGGGCTGAGCACATTCAAACACAAGCACACAGTAACACACATGCCTACAAGACATTACACACCTAAAAACACTGAATTCGAAGGGTTCAGAACAGTTTGAAGGGTTTCATTTTAAAATAAGATATCCACCATTAACGAGAACCGACATCGACTCCTACAAACTGAGTGCCGGCATGAAAGTAAAGCTGATTATGGATTATAATTAAAGTTATGAGCCATCTTAATCCCTCTGCTTCCAAAATACTCTGGTTTTGATGATACAATCATGTGGGTGGATGAAATGTTAAATGATGAATTTTAGATAGCATCAAATTGGGATGAAATAGCATGAAAGACATCATAAAGTCATTGACGGCTGCAGTAACTTACATGTGTGTGATTGAGATCTGTGTCAATTGTATCCTCAATGTCTGAGTGTCTGAGCTAGGTGCTGAAATGGCCAGTCTTGAAGTGCAGCACTCAGTCTCTTTAGTTAACTGCCATGAACATGGATTACTACTTTCTAGGTTGCTGCCAAAGGTGAGAATGGGACACAGCTGCTCAACATGGATGGTGAGAAACTCAAGGTGAGCTCTAAAGCCAAAACATTTAATTTAAACACTCTAAAACACTCTGCAGACTCAAGGAGAACTGCAGCACTGGATGATAATTCTTTGGGGATTTGCCACTACAAGTGACACCTTCACATTACACAAAGACCTCTGACCCACTGTTAATAAAAAAATAGAGATTAGATATTAGTTAATCCCCTTCTGGACAGCATTCAGCCTACCTGTACATTGGGAGCAACAGCTCTTAGCTTAATTACTAATGAATCCAAGTAGCATTTTTTCTGTTTACTTTATTAAGCATCACATTTGATTTTGCTTTATACAGCAATATATCATTAGTCATTAGCTAATGTATTCCTGTTATAAGATGCAAATAAAATGTTGCTTTTGTGAAATCAAAGCTGTCCTTTTACACTTATAAATAAATGCCATCATGCAATATGTCTGGTTCAGTAGGTGTATGCAATGTTTCACTTTGTTTTTATTCATTTATGATAAGGTATGTCATAGAGTACGTACACACACACAAACACAAACACACACGCCCAAACTCATCAGGTATATTTTGAGTAATCTTGAAGTACCTGCCATCAGTTAAGACAATAAAAATGCATTTCCCCTGGGATGTCATAGCAGTCCTATTAATCCATCAGAAATACACAACTTACAGGTCTAAAATACACACACACCCACGCACACACACACACACAAGCAGAAAAACACAGTTATTTAACCCACTATTTCCCTGGAGAGAGGGTCTTTAACAGTAACAAAACAGTGTCCAATCACTTACATGCTTTTCCCTGGTGCCTCCTCTTTCCATAGAAAACAATCTGGAGAACAAGATTACGCACACACGCACACACACATTAAAAAAAAAAGCACACATGCGCACACACACACAAACACACATACAAGCCATCCCCTAATACCCATCAGCTTTGGGACAGAAGAAAATCTATATTTCATCTGAGGAGCTGAGGTGTTTGTGCACACGCTGAGTTTGTTTGTCATTAGGCCTAACCCCTGTGGCTCACCTAATCAGGTTGCTGTGTATGTGTGTGTGTTAAATTCTGTCAGTGAGGGTTGGAGAAAAGGAGAAATATATGTCTGTGTATGTGCATGTGTGTGTGTGAGCATGTGTGAGTGTATGTTTGAAAAGTGTCAAGGAGTGAGAGGCTTGGGAGACAGATTCGTGCAAACACACACTTGAGGCCGAATTAAAGTTATCGATCGGCCATGGCATGCTCTCACACAGAGATCAAAGCTTAACCCTGATCAATGACATTTGTTTGTGTATGCGTGTGTGTGTGCGCGTGTGTGCATGAGTGTGTTTGTGTTTTATGAATCATCTTAACTTCTATCTTTCCAGAAAGCTGCATTAATATTCTTAGTCTTCACCTGTTTTATAACCAGTCAACATCTTCACCACTGAGCTTTGATGTAACAAGAGCCCTTTACAACCTTGCTAGGGGCAGTATGAGGGGCTAATGTGGTTCAGTTTCAGGTTACTTTATTCATACCCTTAGGTAGACATGGTTTTCAGTTTGAAAAGTACAAGGCACCCACTGACACAGTTTCAGACACAACAGACAACAAATCATACAAAAAAGAACAAAACGATAAAAGATAAAATGAGGAGAGTGCTCCAATGCTATTCAAAGTAATGCTAACATGGATGCTAACATGCTCACAATGACAACGCTAGCATGTTGATTTTTAGCAGGAACAGTGTTTACAATGTTTAAAACCGTAGTTTAGCAATTTAGCATACTAACATTTTTTAATTAGCAATGAACACAGAGTACCGCTGAGACTAACTGGAATGTTATTGAGAAAAAGCCAAAGTAACTGACAAAAATATTTGATCTGGTAATGGCACTCAAAGAAAATCCAGGGGATCCCTGAAGTAAATTGAAGGGTACATGGATGTCTATATAAATTCTCATGGCAATTCATCTATCATTTACTTAAAACCACAGAAACGACCTAGAAGAAAATTCAGAGAATTATCAAAGTCACACAGATTCTTTGTTTGGGGACCATAACAGTCTAAGTTAACATTTTGTTTCCACCTAATAGTTGTCAAGATTTTTGGATCAGTGAGATTTTAATCTGCCGGTGGTGTCAGTCAAGCTTTACATTAAGGGAACTGCAAAGTCTTTGGGGTTCATCTTCTAGAGACCATGAATTTCTTGGAAAAAAATGTGGTATTTCCCTCTTTTGTAGCCAAAAATAACAAAATATTAACCAATATTTTTTTGTTTATAACAGCAGACTACACACACCACATGATAATTGCAGACAGCAGCTTGAGGGCCCATTCTCCTGACCAGCCAAGCCTGGCTGCAACCTAAACTCTGCACTCAGCCAACAATTACTCAGAGTTTCCCAAAGAATTTCAGTACAAAGCTGTCTACTTTCCGTACAATAACACCAGAAGAACAAGTGTCTCTGTGCTAATAAGCACATCGGACAGCACCACAGTTAACCTATATGCAACATTAAACTAATTGCTGGCCACTGCGATAATTGGGAATGAATGGCACCAAAATGACAGACAATCAGACTCTGTGCCCTACAATCTTATTCGCTAGAGTGAAACCTCAGTCTATCATTTCCCCTCTGTCTACCTTCATTAGCACATCTTCACATGTAATGGCCGGGCACTGTGGCAGCCAATCAGATAAAGCAGTGTAGTCATTTGAGAGGGGAATGGTTGTACAGCCAGGGTGTCAGTTTGTCTAATTTCCAGCTTTGTTCTCTGACATATTTTAATGGAAGCATGGAAACATTCAGCTCCTTTACCCTCATTTGGCTTAACCACTGAGCATGAAAAAGATACAGGGAACAGTATGGTATTACTTTATCTAATCACATCATGTGGAGGGGCCTCTAAAGGAAGGTAAGTGGCTTTAAGGTGAGACGGCTCTGCATAAGAGCTTTACTTTTGTCATTTTTTTTTAAAGAAACAAAGTGACATATGAAAATTTCCATTCTCTTTTTTTTTTTTTTATCTCTCCAGCTCTAAAAGTTCTTTAAATGCTATCCACAGCTGGAGAGGACAAGATGTGTATCATTTGTATTTGTACAGAGGTTACCCAGGTGTATTTCACTCCTTTTTTTATTGTTTATAGTCTTAATATCTTAGAGGTGAGGAGATGATGATAAATCAATAGAAATAATAGTTTCTCTCCATGTCGAAGACCAAGGGAACACTCAGAGCCGTGATCTGCAAACACATCTACTGGATTGTGTGTACTAGTATCTCTGTGAACACCTATAGCAATATGCTTACTATATGCCCACAGAGGAGTTAAGCCTTATCAAATTCAGCTACTGAAATGGAGCATACATATACGCTTTTCCCCTGAGCTTGTATGGGTATTCATAAGCAACAAGAGGATGAGGCATGGGAAAATTTTTGATTTAGACCATCTGGGTGATGTACTCTGGAGTCTGAAAGAGAAACAGCCCCATCTACAGGATTTAAATGTGATTGGAAAGCAAAACAAAACCTCCCCACTCACACAGGGAAGGTTTTGTACCTAACTTTATTCCAGTGCATCTCTTTGTCTCAGCAAAACTTAATGAGCCTCCTGAGAGCACGCCCAGGTGAACTTGCTGTAAGAGGAAACTACCTGTGTCTACCAAAGCACAGAACAATGCTGTCCTTTTTTTTTCTTTTAGCAAAAAAAACCCTGTATCTGCAGATTTTGGAGAGGGCACTGCAGTACTTTGCCAGTGAAATAAGAGCGTTCTCTTACACAGTGTTGACTTAGTAAACAACATCCTGGAAGTGGTCAGCATGGACTCAGCAATTCTGAACACAAGTTGCTGGGGTCCCCTCAAGTGGACGGTGCAAACACATTTGATATACTCAGAGGAGGGCAAGCTCAGGACTTAAATCCACAAACACACTCATCCTGGGTTATAGGCCGTGCTCTCTAACCCCTTCCTGTGCACACGGACCTGCCTCTCAAATATCACTGAGTCCAGACAGAGGAAAGAGACCTTTGCAGAACAAAGGAGAGGTCTGATAAAGAAGAGCTTGCTGGTGACACTCTGCCTTTTCTCCCAACTACAAAGAGAACGCCTGCTCCTGGATTGTCTACTCGTCTGATTGTTCCAATCTCCCGATTCATTTCTAGTAGGAGAACAACACCAAAGACAGATACAGGTAAAAATGGCAGGGCAGGAGAGGGGTAGAAGTGATAATTGGTGAAGAGGACAGCTACAGAGTGCAGAAGGGATGAGGATAAAGCAAAAGCAGTAATATTATTAGTTTTAAAATTAAAAAACTGAGAGGGATTAAGCAGCATCACCTTGACAAGAGGGATCACATTTCATCCAAAATTACTCTCTTTGTAAGGTTCTTAAGGTTTCAGATGTCTGTTTTTTGCTCCCCACAACAACATATAATGTACATTATAATTTGGTTTACTTGTTCTAAACAACTCCACAGTTCACGGCCAACACTGTTTTTGTGAATGTGTGTGGGTCCAAATTAGCTGGCAGCCATGCAGAGGAATGAGACAGATGTGTGTGTATCGGTCATTACTGTAATCGCCCCATTTACTTCATCTACCCTGGGAGGAAGCTGGTCAGCACCATCTGGGCACACACACACACACACTCACACACACACAAGCACATACATGGCAATCACCAGCCATGGTAGAGTCTCATAGGTAGTCGTCCAGGAAAAGGAGGGAAGCTCCAAAGATCATTAAATGTGTGTGCCTGTAACAGTGTGTATGTATTCAACATCTTTGTCACCGTCTCAATTTCTCTCTCTTTTCCTGGTGAATTTTTTCTCTCTCTCTCTCCTTGCCTTTTCCCCTCTTGCCTCTATTCCTTCTTTTCATCCATTTCTCTGCCTCTCCTGAGTCCAGCTGCCTCAGAAATACATGAATCTGTCATTTTTCCCTGGAGACTACAAAACAAAATGAAAAAGGCCATGGTGAGTATTACCACAATGTGGACTTGTTCCAGACACCCAGTGCCTGAGGAGATGATGGTCGTCATGGCGCGCGTGTGTCTATGTGTGTGTGTGCGTGTGTGTGTGTGAGAGAGCGTGCCGTGGAAAGATACAGAGACCTCAAACTCATCTACATGTAATTTTCCTTCCCTGGCTGAGGACAGTGACAGGGTGATGAGGAGAGGAGCAGAGGAGTGGTTGAGGAGGTGGGGGGGGACAGAGAGTGAGCCAGGCTGAAGCTCTGGACTCAAGAGCGCCAGTCTGATCGTCAAGCAACACGTAGTCATGGCAACGGCAAATGGAGAGAGCGAGAAGGAGAGGTGTAGAAACAGAGGATAAAAGAAATGAGGGAGACGCTTCTGGTTAGGACTACATTGCTGGGAGATTAAATAACATAAGAGTTCAGCTGGTGCTTTGCTATGCTACACTGGAGCAGAATATTACACCCACTTATAGTGCAGGTGGTATTTCAGTAACCGTCAAGAGCTGGGAGTTTAAATATTGCCTGAGGATATATTTTTCCATTTGCCCTCTTACTTTCCCTGTTTACATTACTCAGCAATGACTCTTTTTAGGACTACTCTTGAATATTTATCACCAATAGCCGACCGAGTGCGTGCTGTATCTTTATTCTGCTGTTGTTCTTCTGTTCCTTCATCACTCTATTCTCTGTCTCATTTGTATTCTGTAAGCTCGCTGCCCCTCCTCGTTCTCCACCCCAGCATACACCCGCTCTTCTTTCCCCTTTGTCTCCCCATTGGCGCCCTCTCCTGCTCCTCTTATCCCCCTGTTGTCCTAAGATCTCTTTTCCTGGACTCCATCGCTCCATCCCTGCAGAGCAGAGCTGACATTGGCCATGAGGTCAGAGAGATGGGCAGTCATGCTCCTGCTGTCAGCAGGCTCAAATGGGCTTAGATACAGTGTGTGTGTGTGCGTGTGGAGGCACCCGAGGGACACCCTCATATGCCGTGGGCTCTGGACAGGCACACACACACACACACACACACACACACCCACACACAAGCCCCACACATTCAATTGCACACTTCTGTAGACATATACTTCTGGAAACATATTCACACATACACACATTAACACTTACTCAGGCTGCACTCATATAAATGACAATCATATAGGCTGCGTGAAACACACATATACATGCACACACACACACACACACACACACACAAAATGAATGTGTGCAAAAAGAATTCATGCGAGTGTACACACAAAACATACACAGGCAAACACATGCACTTACTTATGCAAACAGAATGAGGCATGGAATTATAGATTTCAGAAAGGACAAATTCTCTTGGAGAACTGCCATGGATTATTGGCTGGTATAGCCAGAGTTGAGAACAATAGAAATATTCACTGCTGATGAATGCTGAACACTTGTGTTAAAAATAAATACATAAAGCTCCAAAGGTCATATACATCCATTAAGCATATAGATGCCATGTGAAGTAAAAAATCACTTCCATCAATTGTATCTAATGTTTAAAAGCAAACATCAACCTAAATGGGAGTTATCACAGAAAATGAAGTGGCAGTATGAACAAGGAAATCTTGTATGATCAAATGGGAAATAGTTAAACTGCATTTACACGCTATGTAGAAATACTAGAGATGAGGACATTTAACAGCCATTAAAACTCATGTTTTGTTAAGCCTTCTGTTGATCGGGTCGATATGATATCTTTTTGTGGGCATTGTCTAACTCAATATATGGATCAAACGTACAAATGTTCAGCTATAGCAACACACTGAAATGTCAGACATCCCAGAAAAGCTCTGCCTTCTCCAGTCACTCCATTTAAAATTGGGGATATGATTACAACCATATATTAAGGTTAAACTCAGAAAGTGAGGGATCTTTGAAAGGGTAATCATTGCTTTGGTATTTTAAGTAACACAGTTAGAGAAATGTCCCATTTTTCCATGTTTTTATATAAATGGCATAACATGTGTAATAGGATGTCATGGCTAGGGTCACTTTGGATTACAGTTGAAGAATGCCATAATAAACACTGTACCACACTGCCCCCATGTGGTGATGATACACATTGCATATGTTGGTAGAAAAGAGAACACAAATGACCACCACCACTGGTTTGGGGGGAATATGACTGGAAAATCTTTTACTCCTTTCAGTAGCAGTTGCAACATGATCTTCCACACATTAAAATATGAAACCCCAGAACAATGTAAAAAAAATTAAGGATCCAATTATTCTCCTCTCTTATACACATACATAAACTTATCACTTGCAGTTTCCCAAATTAAAGTTAATGCCACTAGAAAACCCTCTATTCTGTTATATCTCTGAAAATCTTAAAACTTGACCAGAGAGTGGGTATATTATCATTACCTGTCCTGTAGGTGTCTCTGTGGTTTGGGCCTCTTCTGAGGGCTCAGGTTACAGGATAGTGTTGCAGGCTACCTAAACAGCCTTCACCATGCAGGATAATGAAGCCACTCCATGCTACACTGTCACAGTGAAGAGTTTGAGAAGAGATAGGAAACATTAGGTTGGGACAATAGAAAATGTGCATCATTGTCTTGATTCAGTAATTTTTAGTCCATTTCTGATCTTGACAGGAAGGATTGAGGTGCAGCTGTACCTTTTATCTGTCTCCGTGTGATTCACTTTTCTGATTTCTCATCCACCGCGCACTGAATCAAGTAGTAGAAGCTTTATTTCTTCCTTCCGCTAGCTCAGTCTTCATGGCTGAGGTCACCGGCACGAGCAGCAACAGTGGAGGTTTAAGCAGTGGAGGGGCTGGAGGAGTGCGTGTGCCCCTTGAGCCCTCTCTCAAAGCTGGGGTGGTGTTGTCGGATGAGAGGGTGGACTTCCTTCGGGAGCAGGCCTTCTGTGTGCTCCGAGTAAAGACGGATAAGTGGAACCGCTTCATTGGAGCAGAGGAGAACCAGAAGATTATACTGGATTTCCTGGATCACATCTGGACTAACAGACTGCTGTTCTTCACTGGGCCTGGAGGGACACTGCATGCAGGGGATGCTCAGGTGAGAAATACAAACAGGCATGCAGTAAGTTTATAAGAAAAAAAATGAGGCACTTTCTTTTAATAGATATTTTTGTCATTTTCTTTTAGATCTGCCCATTTCGGTTAAAGTCAAATTTGTAGGCAAATTCAATTATGGTCATAGCCTTGGGTAAATAGTTAATAGTGTAGTTCATCTTTTAATTTCTGTATGCACTGTATGCTAGAATTTCTGTATACCGGTACTAATATCCCTGAGGTGAAGATACTGTGAGACTCTGCACACATGCAGGGTAACTGATTTGAGGCACATTTCATTATCTGTTTGCCTGGGTGGCATGAAGACAAAATTCATTAAAAAAAGATTGCAGCAAAATTTCTAACATCCTGGGAGAAAAAGGAAAAGCACTTTCATACACACACACACACAATTACTTACTGAGTCTAGCTATTATACAGAAGCTGACATGCAGGCATATATATCTTAAACAAAAATCTCCTGGGTTCGGTATCTAGACTCTATCTAACATACACTATTTTTGAAATAAGTCACTACTTATTTCTGGTGCTTTCAATGCCGTTGAAAGCATTCCTACTGTTTTTGCACCTGTGAAGACGTCTCCACCATGGAAGACCAAGCTGCTGTGTGTGCTAAAGAGAGGGGTAAAGAGAATATCTCACCAAGGATTCAGACACCAACTGCGGCTGGGAGAAGTTCCGGGATACCCCATGGAGCACCTACCTGTAGTCATCTCTGAGGTGGGCTAGTGTGTGTTTGTGTCTGAGTTTTAAAGTCCAACTCATACACCAGTGTAAGCCGCATGAGGTGTGTAAGGATTTTGGTTTTACTACTCACTCTGTCGCTGGCTGAATATAGGAACTGATGGTTTGTCTGTCCACTCAAGAACGCTTGTGTACTCAACAGGTGTTGGTGTGTGTGTTGTCCAACGGTCTGAACCACGAGGACTGGCCGCGGGTGATGTCTGATGACATCCATAAGCACCTGGAGAAGCTGAGGAGCAGGGTGGTGACCCTGCGAGGCCGCGCTGAGGGCAGAACGCTGCTCCCGCTGCCTTTGTGTGTGGAGAGGGCACGGCCTCAAGACATCGCGCTCAGGTCAGTGTGTGTTAACCGCTTACTGTCTGACTAAATTCGTTTCTGATATGATAGTGTAAAACCTTATGTCTGTGTTTTGTCC
Source organism: Acanthurus lineatus (assembly GCA_029814665.1). NCBI lineage: Eukaryota > Metazoa > Chordata > Actinopteri > Acanthuriformes > Acanthuridae > Acanthurus > Acanthurus lineatus. The sequence continues at coordinate 9,333,119 of JAPZDV010000004.1, read as the reverse complement.
CCTGGTTCAAATACTTTGAATAACCCCACAGGTTGTTTGGCGACACTCACCACGTCGACTATCCATATCCGTCAAACACTTGTTTTCATCCAGAAAGAATATTATTCTGGGGACCATCATACACACCACCGCATTTTGACCCGTTTTAGCCGTTTGGAGACGTCCAACAATGAGTAACGTTATCCGGAAATGACATGTTGCCCTCTCATTTTGCTCAGAGCCCTTTAGTGAGAGTTCCGCTTTGAAGGACTCTGGTATTACATAACACAGCAAAATGAATAATAGATAAAATAACTAAGGGCAAAAGGCCGGAAAAATTCACACGAAAAATCGCACAGAAATAACTTAAACTGATCTCAGCGTATATCTAGATATTAAATAAAGTTGTTAAGAGTTGCACAACAGACACAAGAATTCAGGAAAAAGGTTCGTCACGTGCCATTCCCAAGCGCCATCTTTGTTTATTTACCATTTTTCCAGCTTAGGACTAAGGTGTACATCAAATAAAATGTGTTGTAGTCCATTTGGCTAGAGTTTAGTAAAATTTTAGAGAAGAACTTGAAAATATCCTTATCTTTAATGACGGTAATGTTAAGTGTTGTCAGTTGTTATCATCATTGCATAACGTTTCGTACATTTCATAGCTAGCTTTCATGAGAGTAACATGTTTCTAGTAGAGAGGACCATTTACTATGTGGAGGTGTACATACACTACTATTAACGTTAAAATCGGCTGGTGCATTTTATTTAATCATGGTAACATTTATGCTGCTGATGTTACTATTTGTCACTTCAGGTGCTGGTGGATATAAGTTGCCAAAGCTAAAAAGGCACGACTTCTTGTTTCATTGAATTATTATTGTGCCTAACTAAAAAAAGATTTTCAAGCTGACTATGATGGCATTTACAACTAAAGTAATGGTCCTATGTGCATTTTCCCTTCTGCACTTAAATCTCCTAAAGGCCATAATGCCATTTTTACACACACTGATTGCCCCACTCTCTGTCTCCCTCAGCCCCACTGGTTGGCCACTGGACCGTGGCTTGTTATACTCTATAGAAACTCTGATAGTTCAGTGGTCTGGACAGATATGGAATATCCTGAAGAAAGACTCTGGCACAGCGCTGCTCCAGGGAGACCACCCTGGCCCCAACGTGGAGCTCCAGTTTTGGGCAACTCAGAGGGAAAACCTGCTGGGCATCCAGTCGCAAGTATGACACTGACTCTGTGGAAGTAGAAAAGGCCATGGGATGTTCAAAATGTAAACTCAAAGTACAGTTTTCAAAGTGTCAGGAATAGAGGTGTCTTGAATTCATAGACTGGATATAAGACTATTGCTATTCCTAAAGAAGAGTCCACAGGAGGGGAGGGGTTTGAATTATGCCAAATGTGTGGCTTGACATGGCATACACTCCACTAATGGCGTCCTTATTGATCTTTCCTCTTTAACTCAGGTGATTTATACTGTTTATGTACTTTATAAGGTACAACTGTACAAACTAATGCAGTTGAACACAACTAGTCTGTTATTAAGTGTACTTTTGCAATATCTATGATGTTTAATTTTTTGTTGACACGATGTTACAACATTGACGTCATACAAGTTGGTGCTCTGGCTGTACTGAATTATGTTATATTAGAGGGTGTTTCCTCTCATGTATGTAAGTGTGATATGATTCACTGTCAGTACTACATGTTGTCATGCCCCCACCAGTAAACTAAACAATTAATTTATATATTTTCCACAATGTCAATAAAAGTCCATATTTTAAAACTACTTGTACTTGTAAAATGTTTGATAGAAGTTTTGTAGTGAATTGCAGTAAATTGTATGGGTGTACGTAATGAAGTGGCTTCTCAGTGCATAACTTACTTCGATGTCTTCCTTTCAGATCCAGAGCCCCAAAGTGAAGCGAATCATGGAGATCCTGCAAAGAGTCAATAGCAGTTATTACTCCGCCTTTAATGACGTCTGCCTCATAGTCAACGAGGGTAGATCTGCATCACTCATCTTCTATCAGTGGCAATGAATTAATTTAGTGTTTTAGTTGTGAAATTTAAGCAGTGATTGTGTTAATATAAACTACAGACAGGATTTGCAGTAAGTATTGGAAGCAACCTTCCGTTTGTTTTTCAATTCTTAACTTCCCTAATATCTCATGTTTTTGTTTTGTTTTTTGCTCTTTCTCTTATCTCAAACTGCAACAAAATTCATATTCAGCTTGATAAATTCTTCTTGATGTCATATTTATATATACACACTCTGATATAGCTTTATTTGCTTTTTTGTGTTCTGCTGTTAGTGCTGTAATGTGGCTGAGAAATGTTAATCCAAAAACACAACTATTAAACCAATGTATGACATCAATTCTCTGCTATGATCACTTTATCTCTAAGTGCTTCTGTATGTGCTTATCATAGCGGTGCTGGAAGCGGAGGACATAGATCTGTATCTACGCCCTCTGAGGAGACTGATTAGCAGCTTAGAAGAGAGGAGTTTCCCACAGGTAGATGCTCTACTGCCTCCTCTTTTCCACACACTCTGTCTCATCTGGAGCCGTTCTCAGTACTACTGCACTCCACAACGCATGGTGGTCCTCCTGCAAGAATTCTGCAACCTGATCATTGAAAAGGTACAGTGTTTCATATCTGTACATATATATTAAAGAAATGAAAACAAAGTAATTGAAATTAAGTAACTCAAACAACTGTGCTTCTTAATAATCATATGTCTGTATCCAGGCCATTGCCTACCTTATTCCTGAAGAACTGTTTAAGATGGAGCTTGAGGAGGGGGTGGAGAGAGTCCAGATAACCATCTCAGTACTGCAAACCTTTAAAGAATTGTTTCATGCTCACCGCCAGCGGATCCCCAAGTACTACCGACATACACAGACCATCAAGCTGTGGGACTTTCCGGCCACACTTGTGTTCCAGCGGTCAGACCGTATCATGGAAAGGCTGCTGATGATTGAGGTGCATGGTCTGATGTGCATACATGTGTGTACAGGTGTTGTAAGATAATCAGAAATGTGCATCCCTCAAAAATATGGCAGAACAAAGGACATAATTTTTGACATATTTACATCAAGTAGACTGCTGTACATTAATTTTCAATGTAGATTTTTGATTAATTTTCTAATGTCTGTTGTTTGCCATTACTCCCACCCTGTAGAAAATGCTTTTTTTGTTTGTTTGTGTTATTTAAGATAACCTCCATCCTGTCTACCTGACACATCAATGACTTTTTTTTTATTATTTCCAGGAACTTTTTGCATCAGCACTGGACTTTCTGAAACTAGAGAAGGTTGAACTGGGTGGATCCAGAGGGAAAGCCCTCAGTGAGATGGTCTTTAGCATGAGCGAGGAGTTTCATGACCGCTGGCGAGCCCTCAGAGAGAGCAAATATGACCCCCTGGACTACACTAATGATGTGAGGCCAAGCGAGTTTGGTGCAGTTGTCCTTGATATCAAACTGCTTTGTAATTAATGAACCCCAACGGACTATGATTCACAGCAATTTATAAGTGGCATTGACAGGCGCAGCCAAATAATTAAAAATAACAATTAGATGTTATTTTCCTGCCCAGCAGTAGAGTAATTGAAAACTAGTAAAGCAGAGTTGTTGCTAAGCAACATGCAAGAATCAGTGACAGCAGGCATTATTAGTCAGTGCATCAATATTTAATTTACTAGATATTTTACAGTCATTTAACAACAGTTTCCAATTTGACCCAGCCAGTCAAAACTGGAACTCAATCAGAAATTTATCTGTGTTTATAATATGTATATTTTTCACCACTCTTGTGGCGTAATGTAGTAGAATGAAGAGTGCCTAAATATATAAAGAGACACAAAGCTTTTTAATCGGAAAAAGGACTCAGAAAAATCCATAATTTCGTCATCTTATGTCATCTCGTGTCCAGGATTTTGTGCTCCACTACAGGTGTTTTGTGGAGCAGAACAGAGATTTTGACCAGAGGCTGGGAACCGTCCTCAATCTGGCTTTCCAGCACTCCAAAAACCTGAAATCAACCTTCAAAGTATGTCTGTTGAACCTTGAACCCTAAAAAAATCCCATTACTGTCAAATACTTGCAAGTCATTCAGAAGCAAGTTAAGACAATGATGATGATGATGATGTTTTGTTCCATCTAGTTACTGAAGATTTTTGGCACCCTGCTTGAGAGACCAAAGATCCACCAGCTCTTCTCTCCTAACTACAAGGTGTTGCTGGATATGTTCAACCAGGAAATAGACCACTGTCAGTTAATACTTGATCAACACAGGAATGGGGTAAGAGAGGGTGAACAGAAATAAATATTCCTAATAAATTTGAATATTGAGGCATTTATTTCAGCACATAAAAAACAACTATACTACTAGACTACAGCCAGTTTCCACACTAAATTAGACCATAACAGCACAGAGTTTGATGCGACTCCTTTGTTATTCTAATTCAAACATTTACAGATGCTCTACAAGTGAATGCAAGTATTAATTTATTTCATGAGCCAAATTAAATCAGCCTGTTTGTTTCAGCTGCTGTCAGGCTGTGCTGTCCTTGGGAAAAATATGCCATCAGTGGCTGGCAACCTAAAATGGTCACAGGAGCTTCGGAATCGCATCCTCACCAACAGGAGCAACCTCTGCCAGCTGGCCCACATGTACGGACCAACTGGACTAATCACATGCGCACATCATTATCTCATGTTACAACTGTCAGATTAGAGTTATTAGGATCTCAACACAATCCTTTTACATTTTAGAGCGGTCAAATGATTCAAATGGATGTTAAATATGTTTTTAATATCTGAATTCAAATGTCTACTGAAAAAAATATTACTGATATTTAGTAAAAGAAAAAAGAAGAAAAGAGATTTGTATTAGTATTTTTAAAGAAATTGCTCTCCTTTAACAGTGCCAGACTCATTATGATCAGTTAAAAAAAAAAGCATGAAAATTGATGTAGCTGAACCAGAGATACCAGAGATTGTCTGTCATATATCCCAAACAGCGCAAGTTGGCATTTGTCTCACACTGAAAGAATTGAATTTATTTATGAAAAGTGCAAGATACGGATGCCATTTAAATTTAACTGATTTTCTTTTTTGCTTGTTTTTTTATCCCTCTTTCTCTCTCTTCCTCCAAGGCCTCTAGGTAGTGCTGAAGCAGATAGCGTCCTCCAGAAATGTGAGCATGTTCTGGAGGTTCTGGACCAGCATGATGAGAAGCTGTTCTCAGAGTGGACTGAGGGCGTAGAAGAAATCTGTCAAACTCACTTGAAGGAACCACTGCTTACACTCGACACTGACACAGGCCTGTTCCAGGTCAACTTTAGTCCTGCAGTAAGCACTCAAATGATTCACCTAATCAAATATATCAAACAGAATTGAAGTGTTTTATGTATTTATGTCAAGGATACAGGGTTTTGTCAGATGTGCTATTGGTACAAAAATCTACAAAAAAGTCACACCAATTGTCTCCTCCTTTCTCCTTCCCCAGCTGACCTCGGTGCTGAGGGAAGTGAAGTACCTTGGCATGTTGAAGAACGAAAACATTCCTAAAGCAGCTCTCCAACTCTATTCCCAAAGAGAGAGACTCTACATGGTGGGTAACTAAGCTGCTAGCCGTGTGTTTGACAGCTATGTGTGTGTGCTATGGGGCTTTCAATCTTTTTCCATTCATACCATTCTTGTGAATACAATTTCTCACAAACATCTGAGGCAAATTTGATAACATCTGGCACAAATGTCAGCTCTGACTGAATGATAATCTGATTCAAATTTGGTGGTCAAATGTCACCTACTTTGTATGGAAGCTGGATTTGATCTCATATATCCAGTTGCCAGGGTTCAAGCTGAACTTCAAGTTGTGCCAATGTCTCTATCAGTCCTCTGTACTCCTCAATAAGAAGAGTCTCTATGCAAATACGTATGTTTTGACGTTATGTTTCTTGCCAGTAGTGCAGGTTGTGGTAATTCAACTTGGTGAAATAATAATCAGTCACAGTGTTAATTGTGTGTTGTTCCCTGTAGTACACTCAGACACTGACCTTGGTGACCCAGTGGTACAACCAGCTCCACAGCACCATTCTGGCTGTAGAACTCGGACTGGTAAAAGATGAGATGGACAGAACGAGACAACAGCTGGATCCAGCGCTGCGGGAGCTGACCTGGGCTCAGGACGAACTGTGGGACTATATTCAGAACACACGAGACCTGGTCAAGGTGCTGAACAATTTCTTGTGCATGTTAAGGAAATCTTTTTACATTTGTCAACAAAAAAAGGGGTAAGAGAATGTTGGTGAGTTTTTAAGTACTTGTGTATTTGCTATTTTTGCAGGATATGCATACATTTCTGCTATATTCAAGGAAACAGTCTTGTCTTAGCTGCATTTTGTACTGCAAAAGCAAAAGATAAATAAAAATTCTGATTTATTTTACAGTTGTTATACTATGTCAAAAGATGCTGTTTCATGCTGCCAATGCAGCATGAAACCTGGCATTCTCCTCATGTAGTCCAGGCCAGCTTTTCTCAATTATAGCAAACACTTCTGAAACAAAAAGCAACATGCAGCTGTCAGCTGAAGAGGATTGTAATTACTGGTTGTAATAGTTTGTCTCTTTTGCTGTTGCCAGAGCATTTCTAGTCGTGTCCAGAAGAGTAAAGCTAATGTGGAGGCCATCCAGGCCCTTATGGGGAAATTCAGCCACCGTGCCTTCATCACCAGAAAGAGCCATAATTCTACTCTCCTCATCTTCTCTGATATTGAAGACAGTGTTTCCAAACAACACACTCTCATCAGCAGTACTGGGGAGCAAATACACAAACTGCTGCAGGTACATTTATTCATCCTACTCTCGATGCTGCAGGGGAGGAGCTAATTTAAATGTAGATTTATCTACTTTCTAAATATAACAGTTTACCTTTTGTTTTTCTTTTATTTCTCTCCAATGCATCACTTTTTCGTTGTGCTCCAGGAGAACCAGTCCCTGCTCGGTGTTACAGACATGGACAGCAGTGATTGGCATGCATACACAGACTACGTGGATCGCATGATCCTGGCAGGCTTCTCCAGTGCAGTACGCTGCTCCCTGCAGTACTTCATCGACAACACAGACGCAGCTCAGCGCCTTACACCACTGTTTGAGGTCCAGCTGGTACTCAACAGCAGTGAAATGACCTTTGACCCCCCGCTGGACTTCAGCCACAGTGGAAATTTCTATGCTGTTGTCGATAAGATGGTAGCCAACATCACCAACATGGCGTCTTTCATTCCAAGAGTGGCAAAGCATAAACAGTTGGATAATTATCAGGTGCTGTGTGGGTTAAATTCTAGATTTATACAAAGCGTGGATTCATACACGTATACAGAAACTTGTTTGCACAAGCCTTCACCTTTGTCATATGCTGTGCTGTTTGTTTGTCCTCTAGTGTGACATAAATAAAATGGAGGACTTATCAGAGATGTGCCACGTGTTGCGCTCACGGACACGTGCAGCTATTGCTAAGGTGGGTGTTTTTTGGTTTTTTTTGGCCCACACATGGAGGTTAATTTCTGATGCTTACAATTATAAAGTTTGTGTTTATTTTCAGGTCAGAGAATATCAGGGATCGTTTGCCAGCTATCGCTACCTCTGGACTGATGACAGGTCAGATGTGATCGGCTCTTTTTCATGCTTTCTTTTTTACATTGATCAAACTTCTTTCATGCTAGAACAGATTAATACAGGTTCTTGACAGGTTCTTGTGCATGATTTCATCCTCATTACTATAAAAATGGTAAATACTGTTGGAGAGGATTGAACAAGAATATTTGCTAATTAAAAGGAAGCACAAACATTTTCCTCAACTTTCATAGGTCTGAATTTATGAGGCAGTTCCTGCTGTATGGTCATGTGCTAAGTACAGAGGAAGCTGAGCTGTACGCTGACTATGAGCTGAAAAAGAACCCACCCACCCTTGAAAACTTCAAAGAACAGGTGAGCTTCATAGTTACAGTTAAAGCAGCCTTTAACCTTAATTTACTTGACAATATATTAGTGTATACAAGGTGCAGTCTAGAACATGCAAGACTGTTCCTTCTTGTACTCGAGTCAAAAAGAACTTTTTTGAATGTTTTTGATCACACCATGTGCCGTAAATGAAGCTGATCTTTTCCTCTTTGTTCACTATCTGAGTCACTGTAACATTCTTTATCTCAGATCAACCTGTTTGAGTCTCTTTATGTACGAGTAAGCAAGATGGAGGACAGGAGGGTTTTTTGTGGCTGGCTTCAGCTAGACATCAGGCCCTTCAAGCACACGCTGATGAATGTCATCAAGAGATGGAGCTGGATGTTCAAGGAGCATCTGCTCAACCACGTGAACCAAAGGTTAGACCCTCACCTGCGCCAAAAAAAACACACATTTACTAATTTGTTACTCTGAATGGATTTTAGCTCAAAAACAGATAAGAATTACCAATATATTTTTAAAAAATTAAAAAGTAAATGGACAATCAGAGCAGCAAATAATTGTGTATGTCAAGAAACACTGTAAGTTATGTTGTAATAGAGATACTTTTACTTAATATATCTTTTTTTTCCTGTGCCCCTCCAGTTCTTCTCACTCTTAAATTATCATCCTTTTTTTCCTCTCTTTCCCACAGCGTTAGAGAATTATCCTCTTTTGTTCAGGACACGGCCTTTGGTCTTTCTAAGAAGGTGTCAGATGGCGACTATGCAGGCCTTGTGGACATAATGGGTCACCTCATGGCCATAAGAGACAGACAGATCAGCAGCGAACAGCACTTCAAACCACTTAAATCCACTGCTGAACTCCTCAAGACCTATGGACAGCAGCTGCCAGAGAGCGTCTACACACAGCTCGAAGTGTGCACCAATACACAGAAACACACATTTAATATATAAATATTTATAATTGCATTATTTTCTCCTCTTTATCACAACAAAACACAGGAGCTGCCAGAGAAGTGGAAGAGTCTGAGGAAAATTGCATTCACGGTTAAACATGAAGTGGCACCACTGCAGTCAAACGAAGTTTCAGTCATACGCAGGAAGTGTGTCCGTTTTGAGGTGAGGCTGTGTGTGAGCGGGGTCGAGTGTCAGTGTCACAACCCCTCACAAAGAGCTCAATATCTGACATATACACCATCTCACTTTCTGCCCTGCATTATATATGACCAGCACCAGCAACCCCAGGGTGTGCAGTTATAGATTGACAGATGAAGGCAGATTTAAATAACCTTAATGTTTTGTTTTTTGCATTTTAGGTCAAGCAGCATGAGTTCAGAGAACAGTTTCGTACTGAATCGATCTTTCAGATCAGTGTGGACAAGCCATATAAACTAATCGATAAGGTGAGAAGCACTAGGTGACAAACTTAACTACATATTCAAAAACTCCTTTGCAAAGTCTTACCCTGAAGTGTTTGAATGCCCCAGCTTTTCAAAATGTCTCCAGTCTAACCGAACAGTCGCAGTGATGGAGGCAGAAATGAAGAAGCTGCAGGACACAGCTGATCTCTTCGAGGTCAGTTTCCCAGACTACAAGCAACTGCGCCAGTGTCGCTCGGACATCATACTGGTCAAAGCAGTCTGGGACATGGTCATCTTTGTGAAGGTACATTTTACTAAACACAAAACACTTAATGTAGGACTTTATATTGTGTTTCTTTTCCTTAGCTCAATTACTAAACCATTAACACAAGGTAGACAGTTTCCCCACTGCAGGCACATACAAGTGTAAAATTCATTGTACATCTTCAGATAACCTTTTAGACTGAATGATAAGATAGATTTTGTAAGAAAATCAGATTAAATGGTGTCTTTCTCCTCTCTGTTCCAGACCAGTATAGAGGATTGGACCAAGACTCCATGGAAAGAAATCAATGTTGAGCAGATGGACATGGAGCTCAGACGATTCGCCAAAGTATGCCAGGCTTTCATGGACAAACAGTATAATCTTTCATTTTGGCTTGGGTTGAGAAGAGGAGAAACACATTTATCTCAGAATTTATTACTATCCGTGTTGCATGTGACAGGAGATGAAGATGCTGGACAAGGAAGTACGGGTGTGGGATGTCTACATGGGTCTGGAGTCGACTGTGAAGAACCTGTTGACCTCTCTGAGAGCCGTCAACGAGCTGCAGAACTCTGCTGTCAGAGAAAGACACTGGCAGCAGCTTATGAACACCACCAGGGTACAAGGCTGTCATGCTGCTACTTCACAGTAGCTCATACCATCTGATTCAGTAATGTTTCATCAATGACCACACTCTGCCCTTTATACTCGCAACTCTATTAAATTTAGTGCACTTCTCCTTTAATCTAGTCTTGTTGTACTCTCCCTTCATTCAGCTGTCCTGCCAACTCATGTCCAGGCCTGTAATGACTAGCACAGTTCAGTGAACCCAATTATCCTGATCTGAAATCTGATCACGCTCACGCCTGTCATGTATTCCTTTTGGTCCTCAGGTCAGGTTTGTGATGGGGGAAGGCACCACCCTTGGGGACCTTTTGGAATTACAGCTTCACCGTGTAGAGGATGAGGTCAAAAACATAGTGGACAAGGCTGTGAAAGAAATGGCCATAGAGAAAGTAAGAGTCTCACAGACCAGCCAGTGATAGTATATTGACCTGTTTATCAGTGAAGCAGTCATAAGAGTATTGATTTAATATAGTAGAAACCATATCTTTTTGTGTTTGTCATGATATGTGCAAATAATCCTGAGTCTACATACAACTACTGTCTCAAATCCTTTGACTATTAAGGATAACTTTTACCATACTGTCAAAAATAAGCAATAAATTACTATGAAGCATACTCACAAAGGACAAAGGATAAGACAATGAAATCCCAAATAATAATGAAGCAGTGATGCATAACATACCTAGCTACTTACAAGTTTTACTTATTCTGCTGCACAATTTACTTTTATTTTCATCTACAAATGGCCGATGTCAAAATAATCATTTCCCACATTTAGGTTTTGGCTGAGATAACCCAGACATGGAGCGTTATGTCGTTGTCGTATGAGACTAATAGCAGCACAGGAACCCCTCTGCTCAAAGCAGATGAGAATCTGATTGAAACACTGGAGGACAACCAGGTGAGCATGATAACTGTGCTTAGTCTCACAAACGTGTGATATCTGGTTTAAGTAGTTTAAGCTGTAAAATGTTAAATCCTGTTTCAAAAAATGGACATTAGGCTTGGAATTAGATTGAATATTTTTATTTTGCTGTATGGCTTTACACCTCCAGACTTAATAAAACATAATTAAAAGGTGTTAATAAAAAGGTGTAATATATTTCTAAACATATAAATATCTTTTATTCCTCTTCAGGTGCAGCTGCAGAACATCCTCATGAGTAAATACGTGGAGTATTTTCAGGCAGAGGTGAGTGGATGGCAGAAGAAGCTAATGGTGGCTGACCTGGTCATCTCCACCTGGATGTCTGTCCAGAGGACCTGGGCTCACCTCAACAGCATCTTCACCAACAGCCACGACATCCGCTGCCAGCTGGCTAATGATGCAGAGCGCTTCCAGGGAATTCACACTGACCTCCAGGTGAAACATAAGAGCACCTGCCTGCATGGATCCATCCCAGTGTCAATATACTGGAAATTCCGTTCTCTCTCTCTGATTCTACTCCTCCTTTCTTACTCAGAGCTTGATGACCAAGGTGGTGCAGAACAGCAATGTGGTAGAGGTGACCAACCAGCCTGGCTTCCTGGAGGACCTGGAGACCTTACAGCAGAGGCTCTCTGTCTGTGAAAAGGCCCTAGCTGAGTACCTGGAGACCAAGAGACTCACATTTCCCAGATTTTACTTTGTATCTGCTTCAGATCTGCTGGAGATTGTGTCCAAGGGAACACAGCCCAAACAGGTAACGGATTACAGCTGAAATATGTTTTGCAAAAGGAAACATATAGAGAAACAGTTGGCACACTGTAGTATTCACTTCAGCACATTCTTCTTACTGCATCTCAGTTTTAGAGAGAGCAGAGAATGTTAACAAAGATAAGAATAAAAAAACAAGTTGAAATTTGATATTGATTTCTTCTTTTTTCCCCTTTTCTAAAATTCCAGTCAGTATATTATTGTCTGTAAACAACATAACCTTTAGAATACAAATGGAACTATAATCTGTGTGTGTGTGTGTGTGTGTGTGTGTGTGTGTGTGTGTCTTTGTCTGTGTCTGTGTCTGTGTCTGTGTCTGTTTTTCAGGTGACCAGACACTTACTGAAGCTGTTTGACAACATAGCAGATCTTCGCTTCAAGGACTCAGACATAGTTGGAAGGGAGGATAAGGATGGGGAGGCGGTTGCTGTGGGGATGTACAGCCGAGAGGGAGAATACGTTCCGTTCTCTGAGCCATGTGTCTGTGAAGGACAGGTATTAAAAATTATATTTGTATGCATTCAAATACAAGTAGAGTTTCACACTGTTACTGCTGAATTTTTGAATCACATCACTGGTATTTCTACAAAAACTGAACAAAAGTCGATTGTACATTATAAAAACTAGAAAAATTAAATAAACATAAAATATATACACATGCACTAACATATTCATAGCTGTACCAGGACATTTATGAATGCTGCACTTTAGCAGATGTTGGAAATATATATTTTCACCCCATAACAATGATCAGTTCTCTTAAAAAGGTCCTGAGTACAGCCAGTAAAGAGTTCACTCATGCAGACAAGGCCAGCGTTGGAGTAGGTGAAATATTACAGTCTTTCATTGACTCTGAGAGACTGTTAACAAATGAGCTGCGACCTGATCACACCAAACCCCCAGCAGCTTGTTGGTGCTGGAGATAGTGTTTAGCTGCAGTACCTACCATCTGCTTTTTTTCAAGGATAGCTGGAGTCTGTCATTCTCTCAACACCTTTAAAGCCTCACATTTAACAACAATATAACATTTCATCTGTGTTGAAAAGATTGTTTAATAAAATCTGTGTCTGCTCTTGTATTTTCACTCTGTTGGTTGTAGTTGAGCACTGAAACATTTCGTTCTTTCTCCAAATCTGCCGCTTAAGCACCCCACACTGCAGAAAAGTTAGTCACACATGACAATTATTCTTGTCAACAACAGCTACCTACAGCGCCCCCAGCTGCATGTCTCCTGTACATGCAGGTGTCATGACTGTCATGCCTTTTAGAATTAATTTTTTATTTTTTATCCTTTAACATTTTGTGTCTTGCTTTAGGCAGAGTGTTGGTTGAGTGCCTTAGAGAGCACCATGCGATGTACAGTCCGTAAGGAGATCCAGGAGGCCGTTGCTGCTTATGAGGATAAACCACGTGACCAATGGTTGTTTGACTACCCTGCACAGGTCTCATAATAGTCTGATCACGTACAGTCAGTAGAATTACCAGTTTGACTTTATAAAACACTTAAATAACCTGCCTCTGTTTTCTTTCCATTCACAGGTGGGGTTGACTGGTAGTCAGGTGTGGTGGGCCACAGATGTGGGCATTGCCTTTGAGAGGGTGGAGGAGGGATTTGAGACGGCTCTGAAAGACTACAACAGGAAACAGGTAGAGCTATAGATAGAGGAGGATATTGTTAGAATGGTGGATGAACTCACATGGTTGTTTTGTTCAGTGATGTTTGCTGTATTTGGATCGTCTAGATCACACAGCTGAACTCACTGATCCACATGCTGCTCGGAGATTTAAACCCTGGAGACAGACAGAAAATTATGACCATCTGCACTATTGATGTCCATGCTCGAGACGTGGTCGCCAGTCTCATAAGTCAGAAGGTAAGTAAGACGAGTAAGAGGTTGAAAGAGGTAGTAGTCCATTAAGAGGACCTTCATGTTTGTGTTACTGTATTTGTCCCTAAGGTGACAACATGTCAGGCCTTTGCATGGCTGTCCCAGTTGCGCCATCGCTGGGATGATGAAACCAGACACTGTTATGTCAACATCTGTGACGCCCAGTTCCAGTTCAGCTATGAATACCTGGGGAACACTAACAGACTGGTCATCACTCCACTAACAGACAGGTACAAATACTTTCAGCTCACTAGTACACATGATGATGTGAAAGAGAGACATGACCTGAGACCCACTGACAGGGTCAAGCCAGGGTCAAGTAATAGACTTCCTCTCCTCATTAGCCACAACCAAGGTGCCCACTTAACATCAGAGTACTGCTGTCAAGCAGTGTATGAGCTTCAGTGCAAAAAGATGTATGTGTTAGTCCAAAGATGCAAAACAAGTGTGTTTTATGTATTTTCAATGATTAAATAAAGGCAAGAGACAAAAATACTGAGGCCTCATACCCACATTGTACATCTTTTTTTTAATATGAAATATTTTTACGTACTCTCACCCATTTTATCCGAATTATGGTTTTCACTTTGGTCACTATTGTTTTCTTAATGGTTTTATATCTCAACCTTTCCTCTGTTAGATGTTACATAACCTTGACCCAGTCCCTCCATCTGACAATGAGTGGAGCCCCTTCAGGCCCAGCTGGCACCGGTAAGACAGAGACAACTAAAGACCTTGGACGCTCCCTGGGCATCATGGTATATGTGTTCAACTGCTCAGAACAGATGGACTACAAGGTAACACAGACTGCACAGATGTTCTGTGTTTGTGTCTATTAATGTCATATCTACCACATTCATATCGTCATTTAAATTCATAACACCCTTCAACTTACTCTTACCGTCTGCGTCACATTTCTTCAGTCCATAGGCAACATTTATAAGGGTCTGGCTCAGACGGGTGTTTGGGGATGCTTTGATGAGTTCAACAGGATCTTAGTGGAAGTGCTGTCTGTTGTAGCTGTGCAGGTCAAGACTATACAGGATGCTGTACGCAACAAGAAACAGAGGTAGATGGGTAACTGATGCAATGCATTATTAGCCATCCAAATATTTTAATCATAAATTCATCTGCTAACCCAGTCCGAGATTTCTCTGAGGACTTAATTAGTAATCTAGACTTGGCATGGTGTGTTTTTAGGTTTCATTTCCTCGGAGAGGAGATTGAGCTGAAGCCAACTGTTGGGATCTTCATCACTCTAAACCCAGGATATGCTGGCAGGGCTGAGCTCCCAGAGAACCTCAAGGCTCTATTCAGGTCTGGAATAAACAGAGAAAAGGAGAAGATTTGGGGTGCAAGTGTTAACAAATGTCAACAGAAACTAAGTGCCAGCTGGTTTGCTAACTGTTCAGGCCCTGTGCCATGGTGATCCCAGACTTTGAGCTCATCTGTGAGATCATGTTGGTGGCAGAAGGCTTCATAGATGCTCGCCTGCTGGCACGCAAGTTCATCAGCCTCTACACTCTTTGTAAAGAGCTGCTGTCCAAACAGGTGCATAATCCCCTTTCTACTCGATAAACAGGACACTTAATATACCATTACTATTTACTATTCCTTCTGAATATGAATGTTAAAGAAATGGAAAACATGTTACTTTATGCTTGAACAGTTATAGAAAATACTATACATACTTAGCAAAGCAGCACCTACAGTTCTTAGATTGAGTTGATCTTTGGGTCTCAGTTTTAATGGCAGAGCAATGAATTGTGCAAATAGTGAAACTACATTTAAATAAAGTTTGCTCATCCATCGGTGGCTGGTCTTGAGACTGACTTACACACCCATCTTTTCCATTTCCCCCAACTCTGCTGCATTGCACATGCATGGACAAAAAACAGGAGCTCCTAAATGTTCTGTGATCTTTTTAGCATGGATTGTTTTTTTCTTTGCTCTAATAAAATGCTGTTTGAATTATTTAAATACAATATTTAAATAATATAATATTATTTAAATATTGGAAGACAAAAACACGCTAATAAAAAAATGTGAAATTCCACTTATCTGGTAGGATCATTATGATTGGGGTTTGAGGGCTATCAAATCGGTCCTGGTTGTGGCTGGATCTCTGAAGAGAGAAGACCGGAGCAGACCTGAGGAACAGGTACAAATCAGTCTGTTGTCATTGATGGATGCTGTGTTTGGATTTACAACAAAGCATCTCACATCCAGGAGAAATGAAAAAGTGTTTGCTGTCTCATGACTTAAAGGTCAGAAAAACTTGAGTTTGTACTCGTAGTTGCCTTTGACTTACAACATCCAAACTGTAATTTCCTGTCTAGGTGCTGATGCGGGCACTGAGGGACTTTAACCTGCCTAAGATAGTGACGAGCGATGTGCCGATTTTCCTCGGGCTGATCAGTGACCTGTTTCCTCAGCTGGAAGTGCCTAGGAAAAGAGACCCTGAGCTGGAAAATGCTGTTCGGCAATCAGTCAGTGAACTGCGACTGCAGCCTGAGGAGAACTTTATACTTAAGGTGACTTATTTCAGAATTATGTTGATATGGAGGTTTTCTTCTTCTCTGTGAAAACTTAACATGCCTCTATTTTAGTTGTAGTGCCAATGATTTGTGATGTCTTTTTGCTGATAAAAAGGGGAGAAAAGTATTTATGGTTGGCCAGTGTACATATATGATTATACTACACAATATATGTACCATACAACTTTGATGGAAAACAAAGTTTATCTCTGTGGAAGGGTTATCTGTCTCTGAAAATTGCAGTTCTTGATTGCAAGTTTTGACTGAGAAGGATACACTGTACTTAATTCCCTTAAAAACATAAATGAAAACTTACATACACGTCCAGGAATTTTGAGAAAGAAATACTCAATTGTGTTCAAAGGTATTTTTATAACCAGCACTTGAGTATGATGTTAAGTGTGTGTGTTTACAGGTGACCCAGCTGGAGGAGCTACTGGCTGTCAGACACTCTGTGTTTGTAGTAGGTGGACCAGGAACTGGAAAGAGCCAGGTTAACATCACTATAATCTCTATATTCATCAAACCGCATACAAAATTATTTTTTCCCATTTTTTTAAAGCCATTTTTTTATCAGAGGTGGCTTGTGACTGTTGTCCTTATGCCCGAACACATACTGTACATTTCCAGGTTGCAGTTAAGGTCAGGCTGCTAAGTTTTTTAGGATAAGGTTTACTTAAACGTAGATGGTGCTATAAACATCTCATATCAATTGTCTGTCAAGAATGAAAATTAGGGATTTAGAAGGGGCACACTGTGTCTAAATTTATACTATTGATCAAACAGATCCTGAAGACTCTCTACAGAACCTATGGAAACATGAAGATGAAGCCCATCTGGAATGATATCAACCCTAAAGCTGTGACAACAGACGAGTTGTTTGGATACCTGCACCCAGCTACCAGAGAGTGGAAGGATGGTGAGGGGCTTCAGGATTATATCAAGAGTTTAATAAGCTGTAAATAATGGTTGAGGGAATCAGTTTTTTTTTTCCAAATTTTGGATTCCTGTCAAGAAAGAGATATTTTGGTGCCAAGTTTACATTCTCAAGTTTATTCCTAAGAACCTTCTCAATTATTATTATTATAATAATTTAGAAATTATAAAAGTACTTTTTTCTGGTTCAGAGTAAGCTCTTGTTGGAAAAGTTTACAACATTAAATAACAGCATTTGACTGTTTTATTCTCTCAGTGACACAATTTGAGGAAAATACTATCAATATACTACTGTTTTATTTCTTTTTTAGGTGTCTTCTCCTCCATCATGAGAGAACTGACCTCAGTGAGCCATGATGGGCCCAAATGGATTGTGTTGGATGGGGATATCGACCCCATGTGGATCGAGTCACTCAACACAGTAATGGATGACAATAAGGTCAAAGTTCTTCATTTTTCTCTGTCCTGTGTTTGCATTGTAATAAATTTTGTGTTTTTTCCTAATAATGGTTTGAATAATGCCTTAATCCTTCAATCAGCTGACCCAAATCCCACCGTAAAATTTGCACATCGTTTTTGTCAGTGCTAGTCACTGCACATATGTTAGGAGACACCTAAGCTCCACAATATTTTTAAATCAAAATCTGTCCTCTCCTTTATCCAGGTTCTGACTCTTGCCAGTAATGAGAGGATAAGTTTGTCTTCATCCATGCGTTTACTCTTTGAGATCTCTCACTTGAAGGCTGCTACTCCAGCTACTGTGTCCAGAGCAGGGATACTCTACGTCAACCCACAGGACCTTGGCTGGAGCTCGTAGGACACACACTAATACACACATGAAAAAAATTATGGTCTTCTGCTTCTTCATTTTTGCTGAAATTTGAGTTGAGTTGAGTGCTGTCTCAACCGTTCTCCCAGGTATGTGACAAGTTGGATAGATACTCGACAGGCCCAATCAGAGCGAGCCAACCTCACCATTCTGTTTGATAAGTATGTGCCGTACTGCCTGGAGCAAGTCCGCTGCAACCTGAAAACTATCACTCCCATACCAGAAAACAGCATGGTGCAGGTGAGAACACACAAGGTGATACACACAATTACACACAATTTTTTGTGAAGTATCCTTTTTGCATATTATCAAAAAGAATGATGTTACATTTATGTGTTTTGGCCAAGCAGACCCTGTGTTCCCTGTTGGACTGTCTACTAACAGAGGACAACACTCCTGCTGACTCTCCCCGGGAACTTTATGAGATCTACTTTGTCTTCGCCTGTGTTTGGGCCTTTGGAGGCGCCCTCTTCCAAGATCATGTGTGTAGTAACTAAATTTTTGCTTGAAGTGTTGAGTCTATTTTATTGCACTGTACAGTTCATGTGCAAATATTCAGACTGTGCATATTATGATGTAATGATAATGTGTATCCCCGATACCTGCTACAGCTGAATGACTACCGTGCAGAATTCAGCCGCTGGTGGTCTAAAGAGATGAGAGCTGTGAAGTTTCCATCCCAGGGCACCGTCTTTGATTATTTCATTGACTCTGAGACTAAAAAGTTTACTCCCTGGAGTGAGAAGATGGTGCCATTTGAGCTGGAGCCTGACGTACCATTACAGGTGTGTGCTTAACAGAATTATAATGTTCACATTGATCATTCACCAAATTTCGGGCAAGTCTTTCACACGGGTCATGGGTCATGTGTTTCAGACTGTGTTGGTCCACACTCCAGAAACCATTTGTCTGACCTACTTCATGGACCTGCTGCTCCAGAGCGGCAAACCTATAATGTTAGTAGGCAACGCTGGAGTGGGCAAGACCATCCTGGTGTCTGATAAAGTTGCCAAGCTGAAGGAGGATTACATGGTGGCCAAAGTCCCCTTCAACTACTACACCACTTCAGCCATGCTGCAACGTAAGACTCACAGAAATGACAACAAGTTCTTTCGACAGGGGGCTTATTAAAAATCAAATACAGAGCCTACATACTGAACACACAGTGGGGATTTGCAAAATTTAGTGGTGCTAGTTATTTGAAATTGTTATGGACAAGTTTAAACATAACAAACATAATTGATTTTGAAAATTTTAATTTTATATATATATATATATAGAGAGAGAGAGTAGAGATTATGATCTTGCCTGGGTCACATCTTGTAATACCAACTGTTGCCTTTTAATATTTCTTAAAGTATGCAACATTTATTGCTCCTGGTTTAATTATCTTTTGTTGGTGCAGACTGCATTTTGAAATTCATAACTGAGAACTCCACTCTGCCTCTATTAAATGCTGTGTGCACCGCCCACAGTTTTTTTATTTTCATCAAATGGCTCGTGTATTATATTGACCTCAGGTGTCCTGGAGAAACCCCTGGAGAAGAAAGCTGGTCGTAAATTTACTCCTCCTACCGCCAAGAGACTAATCTACTTCATAGATGACCTCAACATGCCCGAGGTGGATGTTTATGGGACCGTCCAGCCGCACACACTCATACGCCAGCACCTTGACTACAGCCACTGGTAAGACCAATAAACAAAAAGTTAAAAAAATATTTTGCATAATTGTACAGTATAGCCACACAAACACCAAATTTTAATGTAAATGCATGTACTGTACAATGAATGTGTGTCACAGTAGATTCAATGGTTGGATTGAATCTAAATAGACAAAACCTTTTTAGGTATGACAGACAACGACTGGTGCTCAAAGAAATTCATAACTGTCAATACATCACCTGTATGAACCCGACAGCTGGAAGCTTTTCTATCAACCCTAGACTACAGGTAAAATTTATAATGCATACAGGCACATTATACATTGACACACATCATTGCTCTTTCTGCTACAATTGCTTTATGTTATTAGCTTATTAGGCATTTCATAATTTACTAAGGTGCAAATGAATACAGAATGGATTTAATAAGCAGTAAAAGCAAAAAGTAATTACATGTCAAATAAATGAATACAAGCAAAAAAAAAAACCAGAAGCAAAATTGAGGTTAGATTGTCCTAGAGAGTTAATAACTGATGACAGCATGAACCGAGTTAACAAATACATTCAGAAAGTAGTTTCAAGTTTATTTTCTACAGAGTTTCAATGGGCTGTTGTTGTCACATATCTCATTACAGAGGCATTTCTCAGTGTTTGCAGTACATTTCCCCAGTGCTGATGCTTTAGCCACCATCTTCTCCAGCATCCTGTCGGCTCACTTCCTTCAGGGAGGATTCAGCTACGGGGTCTCCCGCTCAGTTGGAACTCTGATACAGGTAAACACACACACTTTCAGTGCCGCATTTGCCTACAAAATAACCTCATTTAAGTCCATATTTCAGTCTATGTAAGTGCAAATATTAGTCTTTGAACTCATTCACCACCCCATCAGTAATAATGCCCATCTGTTCCATTGGTCTCTTAACCTGTTCATCTGTTTTCCTGCTTTTACCAGGCAGCTATTTGTCTGCATCAAAAAATCAGTCAGAACTTCCTGCCAACTGCGATACGCTTCCACTACATCTTTAACCTGCGAGACCTCTCTAATATTTTCCAGGTAACACACACAAAGTCATTCAGATAAGAGTACAAAAAGAGTACATTATGTTTGATGATTTCAGTCTCCTAGGTGAGACACTTGATCATTAAATGAGATTCACAGTTAACAAACTTGGGGCTCCATTATCAATAGTTTTCAGTGTAATGATTAGTAGTTGCTGAACACTAATTATCCATCTCAGTTCTTCAAGCCTCATACATGTGTCTCTCCCACTGTGTTTTGTTGTGTAGGGTATCCTGTTCGCCTTGCCTGAGAGTATCCGTTACCCCATGGACCTGGTCCACCTGTGGCTGCATGAGAGCTCCAGGGTCTACTCCGACAAACTGATGGAAGAAAAAGATGTGGAACTCTTTAACAAAATCCTGCTGGACACTGGCAAGAGGTATTTTGAGGTGAGAAATGAGGAACATACAGAAACATCTCTAGCTTAAAAATGTTTAAAAATGTAAAATATAAGGAGACTGATGTCTGCTTTTTTTTTAATCAGCCCAGCAATCCCATTCGGTATGTGTAAAAAACACAGATGATGTAAGCCTTGTCATAGAATACTACATGTCTTACTGATTAACTGGAAATAATTGATTTCTTTCTAGCCATTGAAGACCAGTTAAACTGTTTTATGCTTTTTGCCTTTCTCATATCTCTATTTCTGCCTATTTTCTTCAGGGAATAGATGAGTCCATCTTTATCCACCAGCCTTTGGTTTACTGTCACTTTGCTCAGGGAGTGGGAGAGCCTCGCTATCATCAGGTTTGACATATATGCTCACACTTACACACATACACCAGCTCATCAGACTCAGAGCTGTTGCTGCCTGGAGTCAATGTTGTGCCTCTCAAGTATCCATTTATTCCTTTATTAGCTGAGGTAATAAATTAAATGAGTTTATAATTTTTGACTAGAATCAAATTAACATGTGAATTATCTGTAGCTCACATATTTGTACAGCTCATAGCATAATTTCTGTTGCCTAATCAAATATGTCAAAAAATAAATGAGGATAAATGCGCTGTCACTGGCAATTCACAGTAATTACCTTTATTTTTTATTGTGGCCTTGAAATGAGAGTTAATTGACCCAAGTCTTTATAAGAACTTACATTTATTACAAATCTTACAGTGAGCTCACAGTCACTTAAACACTGCTGCCCTCACTCAAGAGTTTGTTCATTTGCTCATCTTGTCAGGCTTCAGACTGGGAGAAACTCCAAAAGACACTGGCTGATGCTCTGGAGCATTATAATGAGCTGCATGCTGTCATGGACCTGGTACTGTTTGAGGAAGCTATCCAGCATGTGTAAGGCACACACACATTCACACACGCCTGCAAATTGAAGTCAAACATATACCATCTGCTATCATGCACAAGGAGAGATGTGCACAAATAAGCATATTGTGTAAACAAGACCATAAACACACTTCATGTAATGTAATTAATTCTGGTGTTTGTGTTCAGGTGTCGCATCAGTCGTATCCTGGAGGCCCCCTATGGTAACGCTCTGCTGGTGGGGGTCGGGGGCAGTGGGAAACAGAGTCTGTGTCGGCTGGCTGCCTTCCTCAGCATGCTGGAAGTTTTCCAGATCACTCTGCGGAAAGGCTACGGCATCAATGACCTCAATGTAAACATGCAACAATGTACACACGTACAAAAGAAGCAAAATGTCTTTCAACAACTTCATGCCAGGTGAGCCTGCAGCAAGCCATGTTTATCTATTCTATGTCCTTTTTCTGCAACCCATCATCTGCAGAGTGATATAGCAGCATTGTATATAAAGGTGGGGGTGAAGAACATTGGGACAGTGTTCCTCCACACAGATGCTCAGATTCCTGATGAACGCTTCCTGGTGTTAATCAACGACATGCTAGCCTCAGGTTTGTATACACTTACAATACACATACAAAGGAAAAGCTAATGAAAGTATTCTTTCTTTTAGAAAATACCAAATAAAAACTTTTTATGCATGAATTTATAGTGTGAAGACTTTCAGAGTTCAGAGTTGGCCAAATAGAATTTTTTTCATCATACTTTTATTTATGAGGCTGTGCATGCATGATGATGATCCCATCTCAGATTTCAATGGCTGGTGGCAAAGCTTTATACATGGTCATAAAAATCTGAATTTTTACAAATCTTTTTTGTGAACTTTTTGTGAGTATTAGCAGCAAACATATGTTACAGCAACTATTGATAAGTAAAAGATCTGAGTCAAAGTGGCTTTAGTAATCTGAAAAGAGAAATAAGCATTTCAAACAAGCATAGTTTGTGTTGTTTAGGGGATATTCCAGACCTTTTCAGTGATGAAGAAGTGGATATGATCGTCACGTCTATCCGGATGGAGCTGAGAGGATTAGGACTCATAGATACCAGAGATAACTGCTGGAGCTTCTTCATTGAGAGGATACGAAGACAGCTCAAGGTCTGAAACATTACATATGTAAAATTAAGCCAGAGTATAGAAGTTTGACATCATACCTGTTATGAAATATCGTCTACCACTCTCTTTTTCCTCCAGGTGGTCTTGTGTTTCTCCCCAGTGGGATTCACATTGCGAACACGTGCAAGAAAGTTTCCAGCTCTGGTTAATTGTACGGCCATTAACTGGTTTCACCCCTGGCCTCAGCTTGCCCTGCAGTCTGTCAGCTCTAGTTTTATAGAGAAGATACCTGGATTAGAGGTGACAGCACATCCACCAAGCATTTATATTAACTGTAATTTACATATTGACTGCTTCTTCTGCTCTTCAGCAGTTTAAAAATAGAAATATGTACCTTAAATGATGAAAAAGTAAGGTGAAAAAGAAGTTAGTACACATTTATATTCATAGATATGACAAACTTAACAAATTAAGAAAAATAATGCCAGCCCATATAATAATTTCCTAAATTCCCAATCCTGTTTGTCCTACACAGCCAAGTGTGCGATCATCTATTAGTGAGTTCATCTCTTATGCACACACCAGTGTCAATGAGGTGAGTTACTGCAAAGCACCATGGATGATAGCCATTCCTGAACCTTCTCTGATACCATTCCTCTGGTTTCTTGATTAACTACACTGTGCAGGTGAGTGTCAAGCACCAGCAGAATGATAAACACTTTAACTACACCACCCCAAATAGATTCCTGG
>JAPZDV010000004.1:9287452-9302923 GCA_029814665.1 Acanthurus lineatus | reverse complement strand
GATGAGTAAGGAGATAAATGTGCGAGAGCTGGACTTCCTGCTACGCTTTAACATCGACCACAGCTACGTCAGCCCCCTCGACTTTCTTTCCAACTCAGCATGGAGCGCCATCAAGGTGCACACACACACACACACACACACACACACACACACACACACACACACACACACACATATCCACACAGGTTTTCTTTTTTCTTCTCCTCCTTTTTTTTAATAAACAACCCCTGCTGTCCTTTGCCTTTGCCCAGGTGATGAGTTTCACTGATGAGTTTCGTGGTCTGGATCGGGACATTGAAGGTTCTCCTAAGCGCTGGAAAAAGATGGTGGAGTCAGAATGTCCAGAGAAAGAGAAGTTTCCTCAGGAATGGAAAGGAAAAAGCTCCCTGCAGAAACTCATCATGATGAGGGCCCTGAGACCTGACCGCATGACCTATGCTGTCAGGTGAGGAGGGCTTTTGCTTTTTCTTTTTATATTTATAACTTTTCTTGTTTCTCTCATAATTCATCTTCATTTTGTTGTTCCTTTTTGATCTTGTACTTCTCAAATTCTACTCTTCCTGTTGTCACACTGTAGGAACTTTGTGGAGGAGAAGCTTGGGGTGAAGTATACGGAGGGCCGAAAGACTGAATTTGCCAAGTCCTTCAAAGAAAGTGGTCCGGCATCTCCTGTGTTCTTCATCCTCTCCCCTGGAGTGGACCCGCTTAAAGATGTCGAATCACTGGGTACTGTGAACACAGAGGGATGTAAACATATACAGATTGCATGCATTTACACAAATATATATTCATTTACTCTTACTGTTTTTAGTGTCCATGGTGGGCTTTTAGAATTAGCACCAACACTATATATTACCATAGCGCTGTGACAATAGAACGATCACATTCCATAAAAATACAAAGAAAAGAGCTTAAAGACATAAAAAAGACAGACCTGATAGAAGTTGTTGAAAATTGTCATTTATTGAACTATTATATGAAGATTTCTCTCAGGGGAAGTTTTAGTCAATAGTAAACACCAATATAGATAGAAATACTTCAAATTGAATTCTGTGTTTCCAGGAAGGAAGCTGGGTTTCACTATCGACCTTGGCAAGCTCCACAATGTGTCCTTGGGTCAGGGCCAGGAAGCTGTTGCTGAGGTTGCCATGGAAAAAGCTGCCAAGGAGGGTCATTGGGTTATATTGCAGGTCTGCCAGGAAGAGAGATGGGATAAATGGAATTAATGTTTAATTACAGGACAGAAATGTGACAACAATTTAAATATTGCAAATATATTTTTAAAAAAGGACTAAAACTTTAAACACTTTATTTAATGTACCAGATTTAGACTGTGTTTTATCATTTACCTCCCTGTAGAACATCCACCTTGTTGGTCGCTGGCTAGGTTCACTTGAAAAGCTCCTGGAGCGCTGCTGTGAAGGCAGTCATCCAGACTACAGAGTGTTTATGAGCGCTGAGCCGGCACCAACACCCCAAGAACACATTATCCCTCAGGTAGAGAGGCAGCGTTCATGCAGGAAGATTAACTAAAAGCATCAGGCTAATGCCTGTGGTGCATGCAGATTTCCACTTTTTGATTTATACGGTTCTTCATTTTGTTAAATTGTGGCATTAAATATGGATGTCAGTGATTTGATCTTATATGCTTTCCTCAGGGCATACTGGAAAACGCTATCAAGATTACCAATGAGCCCCCCACAGGCATGCTGGCCAATTTGCACGCTGCTCTGGATAACTTTGACCAGGTGAGTGTCTGCTCTCTGCTCTGTGCAAGTTATGTTAATTTCTTTATTCATTAATCGCTGCTCTCTTTTTTAGGACATCCTGGACCAGTGCAGCCGTGAGCAGGAGTTTAAGACCATCCTCTTCTCTCTGTGTTACTTCCATGCCTGTGTGGCAGAGAGAAGGAAGTTTGGACCCCAGGGTTGGAACAGGAAGTACCCCTTCAACACCGGAGACCTGACAATATCAGTTAACGTCCTCTACAACTACCTGGAGGCTAATGCACAGGTGCAAGCTGTTGCTGGTGTCATGAGTGGATGAGATGATGCATATCAACATAATGAGAAGATGATTGTATTGGCAGTGATTTTCGTAATGATTATGATTAAGGTGCCATGGGAGGACCTGCGGTATCTGTTTGGCGAGATCATGTATGGAGGACACATCACTGACGACTGGGACAGACGGCTCTGCAGAACATACCTGGAAGAATACATGCAACCCAACCAGGTTTGTTCAGGAGAGCAAAAGGACGAAGCAAGAAAATGTGAAAATCATCCTCCCTTGTGTGTCTGATTGAGGCTGAGTGATGGCACATTCAGCTGTGTTGTAGCACAAAAGGTCCAAATGTAACTTGGCTTTGTTGCAGGCAGTACATGGCTGCCAAATTGAACTGTGTTTTTGGATCGCAAACTTGTGCCATTTTGGCTGAGAAGTAGCTCCAATTAGCAGAATTTTGGCTGCTTTTGGGCCAGAGACCGCACAAGCAAGCTAAAAGTGTCTGGCGACCACACATGCAGGACTTAGGCCCAGAAATTTTGGCCACATGGGTTTGGATCATTTTATGCTTTGTTCTGTGTTAGAAAATAAAAAGCAAAAAACTTTGTTGTTTTTTTTCCCAGTTCGATCGGAAGCTTTCTTTGGCTCCTGGGTTTGTTGTTCCCTCCAACCTGGACTACCAGGTAAGTAAACATAGGTACCATTTGAAGAACATTTTCTCAGAATGGTTTAACTTTATTGTTGGATCTCACTACTAGTGAGAATTTAACTGGACCAAACAGAAGTATAACTCAATTCAAGTGTTTCTCTGTGGTTGTAAATCTCTGTATGTTTCTGAGTAAATAAAGGTTTAAAGTTTAATTCCCTCTCAGATCATTCTCACACTAAATATGACTGACTGTAAAGAACTTTAAATCAAAGAACCAAATGACCTGCAGTGTTTTTTGTTTTTAATAAATGACAATAATCAATGGATTGTGTTCATCATTCTTTCTTTCTTTCTACATGTTCAGGGCTACCATGATTTTATAGATGAGATGCTGCCCCATGAGAGCCCAGTGCATTATGGGTTGCACCCAAACGCAGAAATCGACTTCCTGACAGTAACATCTGATAACCTTTTCCACACACTGCTGGAGCTGCAGTCTCCTGATGCTGTAATGGGGGAAGGAGCCTCACAGACCCTGGAGGAGAAGGTAGATACATCTACACGTTCATATTAGTCCTCACAGGATTTGTTTTGGTGTTTTGATTGTTTTGTTTTTGCCAGGAATAAAAAGTTTTCCTAGCGACTGAACCTATTCCCAAATTTCAGTCAAAAATTCTAATCACATATTCTAATCATCTTTTTATTCTAATAATGACTGACTTCGCCTCTTGTCAGGTGAAAACAATTTTAGATGAGGTGCTGGAGAAGCTTCCAGAGGAGTACAACATGTCTGACATCACCTCTAAGACAGCTGAACGGTCCCCCTACATCCTGGTGTGCTTCCAGGAGTGCGAGCGCATGAACATGCTCATCTGTGAGATACGGCGCTCACTCAAGGAGCTTGACCTGGGACTCAAGGTGTGCCTTTACCTTTGTGTGTATTTGTATGTTTGCATACAATGCAGCTGTGTGTATTCATAGTGATATAATAGTTAAATATGTCTGTCTTAGGGTGAACTGGCGATCTCCTCTGAGATGGAGAAGCTCCAGACAGCCTTGTTCTTCGACTATGTCCCTGATACCTGGACCAAACTGGCCTACCCGTCCACCTACAGCCTGGCTATATGGTGTGTTGGTCTTTCTTAGTATGTGAATAGGTGTTGTATTTAAAAAATGTGGGGAATGCAGTTTAGAAACCATGTTTTTGGTACGTTTTGTGCATAAACAACTGTATTTTGTTGCATCAGTGTAGACATTTGATTGTTGCACACTGTCTGCAAAGGGCATTTAAGTTAGATGAATTCATCTACAATAACTGTAAGAAATGCTCATGTTATTTTTGTGTCCATTAGATTGACATTTTCCTAAGACCCTTTCCTCTCTCCTTGTGAATCTGTGTGTGTGTGTGTGTGTGTGTCAGGTATAATGATGTGTTGCAGCGTTGTAAGGAGCTGGACAGCTGGACTCAGGATCTGTCTCTGCCCAGTGTCGTCTGGCTGTCTGGACTTTTTAACCCACAGTCTTTCCTCACTGGTAACTCATTGAAGCATAGAGAAAAGAGCACAACCTGAGCTGGACCAAAATATTTTCACAACTTTACTCTCCTTATTTTGCTCATGAAGTGCTTCATCCCTTGTCTCCTCTGGCTTTCCAGCAGTGATGCAGTCTCTGGCGCGTAAGAATGAGTGGCCCCTGGATAAAGTCAACCTGACAGTGGATGTGACCAAGAAGTTTAAGGAGGAGTTTAACCAGCCTGCCAGGGAAGGTGCATACGTATATGGACTTTACATGGAAGGTAGATATACACTGTCTTTCACTTCCTGTCTAGTAACATAGAAAGTCCCTTTTTTGTTACTGATAGCTAACTAAGATACTCATTTTAAGTGAAAGTAAACGATGTTCAAATGTCCTCTTTTCAACCTCCCATTTTTTTCTCTTCTTATAACCTTTATAACCTCTCAAAGGTGCAAGGTGGGACACTCAGTCTGGTGTGATCACAGAGGCCCGACTAAAGGAGCTAACCCCTGCCATGCCCGTCATCTCAGTACGAGCTGTGCCTAATGACCGCCAGGAGACCAGGAACATCTACGAGTGTCCGCTGTACAAGACCAAGATCAGAGGACCCACATATGTTTGGACTTTAAGCCTCAAAACCAAGGAGAGGCCTGCCAAGTGGGTGCTGGCAGGGGTGGCTCTACTGCTCAGTGTTTAAGTTTAGTTTTAATCAATTCCGCAAAGTAGATGTGTGACAATATCTGAAGAAGGAGATCTTTAGTTTAACTGTCGTCCATATTGTCATAACTTCTAAAATTCACATTTACTGTAATATATACTCGACATGCACAGAGGGATAAAGGCTGACACTGGTAGAACAAATTCACAGGAATAGAATCAGTTTCTCTTCTTTTTATTGAAAAAAGATAAAATATACAGAAAGAAATGCCAAAAATTCACACACTAGATCACAGTTAAAACTGATCAAGTCAAAGCTTGTTTTGAACAAATCAAATCTTTAAGCTACAAGGTTCTTTATAAGCAGGAAAAAAAAAAAGTGCTGCCTCATTAGAGCGGCATTCAAGTGTGTTATTTTGTAACACTTGTACCTCTTACAGTATGTTACGCAGCAGTTTTAATAGCACATTAAATTACACAGGTGAAGTCATTCTGACAAAAAAATAACAAGACAACCTCTAATTTATTTATGCTCCTTCCTACTTCACAGTACACGTGTGTAGTATTCATCCATTCAATAAAAAAAATGTTTAACAGGAAATGTGTATTAACCAGCTTTTTTTCAACTGGAGATCCTAATGCACATACAGTAGCTCAGGTATGTGCTAACAAGTCAAAATCTCTCTAGTTTGGCCTCTGTGTGTGTATTCCCATGTGTGTTCTTTGTGCGTGCATGTGTGTATGTTCGTGTGTTTTCTAGTCACTGTCAGACCAGTCAAGCTCCATCACGTCCATGGCTGCTGTCGCCATGTTGATCTTGGTTCCATGTCGCACGCTGCAGCTCTTTACAGAGTTCTGATTGGAGGAAGAGCGCATGCTCACCTGCACCCCCGAGTGACCCATGACCCCCACTTCACCTCTGATCTTTTGGCTGATGGCCTCGCTGAGGTCACCTCTGACTCCCTGGTGGACCATGACTCCCATGTCACTCCTGCGACCCCTGACCCCCACTTCACTCCTGACATTGTGACCTACGACCTTCATTACTCCCATGTCACCCATGTCCATGTCACCCAGTCCCTCCATCTCCCCCATCTCATTCATGTCTAAGGACAGCATATCCCCAAAACTTCCATGGAGACCCTTAAACATGGTCTGGAGTCTTCCCCCCTCCATCCCTCCCTCAATCCCTCTGTCATCTAGCCTGTTACCAATCTTCTCTATCTCCCATCCCGCCTCCTTCTCCCTCTCTCCTTCCGCCTCTCCAAACCCACCTGAGAATCCCCGAACTATGGTGGTCACCCTGCTCCTCTGCATCCCCCCTCTCTCCCTGTCCCCCTCCTCCCATGTCCTCTCCTCCCTCTCCACTACTCCACCAGGGAAGCTCCTGAGTGTCACCTGCACTCTTCCTCCCTCCAGACTCCCACTCTCATCTCTCTCTCTCTCCCTCTGACCCCAGCTTTTGTCCTCTAGGGTTCCCTCCTCCTCCTCCTCGTCCTCTCCGAACCTGCCCTGCAACCCTCGGAGCATAACGTGCAGCCTCCCGCTGTCAAGTGAACCCATCCCCCTCTCCAGCACCGCACTACTCCCCCTTTCCGTGTCTCCGTTGCTGAGGGTCCGGAGGAGACAGCTGACACCAGCGCTGCTGACTCCTGCACTGTTGGAGTCCTGAGAGTGCGAGCGGAAGAAAGAACCGGTGGAGCCGATCGACATTGGTGAGAAGAACTAAAGGAAGGAAATGAGAAGAGTCAGGATCATCTTAAGGTATTATTTGATACATTATTTTAGCTAGCTGGACATATTTAAATCATTTTTACTTACTGGTGAGATGTTTGAGCGCTCCATTAGTAAGGAGGTCGGACTGGGAGACATGTTGGACCTTTCCATCAGCCTCTCCTCCCACAGCTTGAGCCTCCTCTCCCTCTCCTCAAGCTCCTTCTCTTTGGAGTAAAGTTCCCTCTCCAGCTTCCGAAGACGCTCCAGAGTGGACTCGATTTCACATCTGTAATATGTGTAGACAGAATGTCGTGTCATCTATTGTGACTTTGTGCATGTGGATGTGATCTGGTTTTAATAGCAACTTTACTGCGCTAAAGAACAAATGGCAGATTTATTTTTAAAGGCTGTTCAGGGGACAAAAACAACCTCATAAATGTATAAGTGGCATATGTGTGTGCTGAGAAGTTTTTCTGAGATCTTCGTATGCCTCATATGCCTCAACATAATCTACAATTTGTTTTTTTTGTTTTTTTATGCATTTCATTGCATTATGGAGAAGCTGTAGCTCCGATTCACTGCCAGCATTTAAAAGATTCTTCAGTTCTAAAACTGATTTATTCCAGTTTCCTATTGTAGGCTACATGACAAAACATAGTTTACCAGACTGTCCTTGCAGAAAAAACATGCAAAAAAGTTAGCAATTGTCAAAAGTGTAGAGCATGTAGCTGCAGTACTGTCTGCTACCACAGGAGGTCATTGTGAAGTAACTAGCAACTGTCCATGAACCTGCATTCACAAACACAATCAGCTCTCACAGCCACTAAATATAGACAGATCTGACGCACATTCATACCTCCCCCTGTGTTCCTTCCATACCGCCCTATTCATTCATCCCGCCCCTTCACCTCCCTCACTCTTTCTCTCTCCTCCTCCTTCCTGCCTCCCCTTTCCTTGTCCTAAGTTTTTCCACCCGTACCCAAAACTTCACTCAGAATTGATTGCCTTGCTGTACTCGTGTTAGATATGCACAGAATCTCACACCTTATCTTCTCTGCTTCATCAATCACCTCACCCCCTCAACCCCACCCTGCTGAACCCCCATCATCTGTGCACTCCCACTCGCCCACTGTCCTTCCTGTTTCTCTCTTCTTCACAGTGTTTTAGATTTCACATGCAAACAACACACCACTGCTTCTCCCTAAGCTTCTCCTCTTCTTTAGCTTATACTTAATTTCTCCTACACCTCTCCCCCACTCCTCTGTCGTTCTTCCCGTGGTGGAGCGAAGGCAAAGTGGAGGAGTCAAGGAATCTCTTCCATGGAAATGTTCCAGAGAGCTTATTATAGACTGAAGTAGAGCACAGGGTCACACATTCAACTTGTCTCCTGAGCTTTAGAGTTCACAGAACTGTGTGTGTGTGTGTGTGTGTGTGTGTGTGTGTGTGTTAAGGTGGGTGTACGTGCATGTATCCGTGCATGTGCGCGCTGGCATGTGTGACTATGTTTAATTTATGTGCATGCATATTAAGTTTTATTTGGAGTACAGTAAACCACAGGCTACATTTGTCATTCTTACCAAGACTTGTGTTACTGTGTGCTCGCTGAAAATGACAGGAGATGCCTCTATCTAAGACACAGTGCAGACACATTCAGTGTACAACACTGTATGTGTGTGTGCATGTGTGCATGTGTGCATGTGTGTGTACCTCCACTGGTCCTTGTTATGCAGGAAGGAGTTACACTGGTCTGGTAGCCTGCTGTCATTAGCCATGGTCTCCAGGGTTACAAGCACCTGTTTGAACTGTGGACGCTCCTGTAGGTACATGTAGAGAGACAAGATGAAATAACCAGCTGATACACCTGTTTTTTATTTATTGTAAAGGACACAAGCAAGGGCACAAGAAACATTTTTTAGAAGATTAAACACTGTCAGTTTAGCTTACCTTTGGGTCTGCTTGCCAACATTTCCTCATCAGCTCAGCAAAACTTGCTGGACAGCTGGTAGGGATGGTCAGCCTCTAGATAACCAGACACACAAATCCGTGCAAACAAAAAAAGCAGAAGTTTTTACTTTCAACAGAAAGGTCACATTGGACCACCTTAATGTTAGGATACTTAAACCTACTGAAAACTATTTAAAGCTAAACACATGGCTTCAAATCTTCTGTGTCTGTCTAATCATTAAATATGTAAATCTAATAAAGTAATCGTCAAAATTCAAAAGAGACTATGAGTTTACAGCCAAATTATCAGTTTTGTAATGCTGTGTGAAGCACAGTGGGGCTTCACTACATGCTAACATCAGCATAATAAGTTGCTCATAATAACAATGCTAGCATGCTAATGTTTGACCATCATAGTTGTGTGTGTTAACATGCTAGCATGTTTTAATTGACAGTAAACACATTAGACCCTGATGAGGGAATGTCATTGGATTTCTTAGTATTCTGTCATAAACTAAAGTATGAGATAAAAAAAAAATTGACCCGATAATCGAGCTATTGCACAGCAATATATTGATATGATATCAATATCCTGTTCGGAAATGAGATATTGTAAAACATTTTGGATATCATTATATCGCAAGTTTGCTTTAGTATAAAGGCTGCATTACAGTAAAGGGATCTAATTTTCTGAGCTAACCAGAATGTTCTAGCAATTCTTGTATTCGTCTTTACCCTCCCATAAAAAACCCACTTTGCTGTGTACCAGTTGTCATCCCTACAATAAATAAACAACATAGATATTTAGGGTGTTTGCTAAAAAAAAATTGGGATATGTAATTTTTTTTCACATTGCCAAGCCCTAGATGGCGCTGCATGAAAAGTCATGGGATCATCAAAGTTACGATAGTTAATGTAGAGGGGAAACAGCAATGTTTGTACCAAATACAAAGATAATTCATCCAATAATTTTAGACGTTTCACTGAGACAAGTCTGTCTGGTGGTAAAAATTACAGGATCAACACATTAATTGAGGTTTATCGTCTCTGCACCATGAAAAACTACCATATTTGATGTCAGTCCATCCAGTAATTGCCAAGGCAGTTCATTTAAAGCCTAAATGTGAACCTTTCGACGACACCAGAGGTAACTATGTGGCTAAAACCATTTTAAGGTCCTGTTTTAATTTTACACTCATTGACTCCACTAATGTGCTTCATGGGCTCTGTGTGGGTGTGGTATTATTAGATTTGACTGACAGTGGCCTGGAAGAAAGGGCAAACAGCCCAAACTCACAGCTGTGTCTCATTTTGGATTAAATAATTCTAAATCCTGATTAGCTCTCAGAGGAGAGTGATATCAGCAGAGGTCTCACCCACCTCAACACGACAACAAGCTGTTCTAGCTGAGAGTTTCTAGGATGTTTTTTTTATATATTTGAAATTGTAAATCACAGTACCGTCCAATAGGTTCTTTATCAGTTAATCATCTGTTAGTTGTGCGATCTACACTCCATCTATTTATGAGCCTTAATAGGTAAATGTGAAAAAGCCTGACTCCCTGTTTTTTTGTATATACATAAATATAATTTGTAAACGGCATTAATATCACTTCTACACCATGCTATTAGGATAATGTCCCCTGTCGTTATCTAAGGACTGAATGAGCCTGGACAGCTCCATGGTACAGCGCAGTAAATGGAAACAGTTTTCTCTGGGGATTAATCCTAAAATATCACCAACTCTGAGTGGAGAGAGGGCAAGTAAGAGGGTCAGGAAGAGAGGTATAGCAATGGAGGGGAAAATCAGAGGGAGACTGGGAAAGGGAAAGAGAGACATAGTGAGTGAGTTATTTAGGGAGAGTATTTTGGAGATTAGCCAACAGCTACGCAGGAATCAAGTTCTCCAAGTCGTTTGTTGGCCCCCTGTGTTTGTGTGTGTTTCTGTGTGTTTGTTGACAGGAATTCAGGCAGGTCAATAACTGAAACACACAGACTGTATAACAATCATACCCATCTCCCATAAACCTCCTGAGACAACCATCCCAGCACTGTAACCCCCTCCTCGTCTCTCTCTCTCTCTATCTCTCTCCCTCTCTCTCGTAAAGGCTTTAGCCGGGGGGGGGCAGGGGATCTGGCTGAGCTCCACTGCTGTGTATCCAGGCCTTACAAGAGCAGAGAACTGACATCAGGCCTAAAAATACTCAGCCTCACCAGCTCGCAGTGGAAACCATGAGAGCATCGCATTGTTTCTACAGCCTTCTCAAACTCTGGTGGGTCTACATGCTGACTGTGTGCTCAGGAAGGTGTGCTCACACGTGTGTGCGTGTGTGTGTGTGTGTGTGTGTGTGTGTTAGTGGGTTACCTCTTGTTTTTCCACCACCAGCCATGCAACCTGAAGCCCTTCAAAACCCTTAAAAGGAACCTCCCGAGTCAGCATCTCCCACAGCACCTGGCCACAGAACACATTGTGTTGATTCATGCAGACAGACATGATTTCTGTGATGTGCTGGTGAGAGAGCCAAATACTTCAGGGTTTGTTTTTGTTTTATGTGTCTCTCCCGAACGTTTGTGAAGATGTTTTCTGAGGAGCTGAACAATAAGTAGAGCAGACTAAAAAACTGAGAATTCTTACTTTCAGCCGTCACTACAGACTGTTTAAAACACTCAGTGCTGCATTTTGGTTGGTAGCAAAAGAGAATAGTGGTTGCCTTGCAACTGGGGTTGAAAGGGTCGGAAAAATTCCATAAATAATCCATTGCAAGTGAATCTGAGGAATCTTGGAATTTTTGCACTATTTCAACATAAAAGTCATAATCCTTTTAATAGAGATTTTCCATTGGTGGAGAAAACTCACAAAAAAACAACAGTAGGTCTTTCAGTTGAAAGAAGGCCTATTTAATTGAACTATTACCTTACACAGCATTCAGCAGAGCACTCTTCAGTCACAAAAACAGATAGTTATTCAACAACTATTTTGTAGGACTTAAGTGAAACTACAACCTTCTGCATAATGTGTTATTCCATCACACGCAGGTCACACGACTGCACTTGAGCCAAAGTACCTTATTCTACCTATGGAGGCCTGAAATGTTTTTGTTTGTTTGTTTGCTTGTTGTTTGTTTTTTTAAAAGAGTGACATCAGAGGAAATTGTGTTTTTTTCGGTGAAAGCTCAACACAATGTTAAATTTGTCAACTAGTTTTTATTTAAGTTGAACTCCTCTAATTTGTTTATCTTTTTATTTTAAATTAAAAGGTTATAAATATTCTGCTCATATAGTAATGTCTGTTTTTGTCTATATGCACCCTTTTAAGTACTGCCTCTGCAAAAAAAAAAAATACAATTCCATTGCTAATTCCATGGAAAGCTTCCCAGAATTCTGCAACTATGTGTCCAACACTGATAATTGTACAGAACTGCTGACTCACCACACCATAGGAGTAGGTGTCACAGGTCTCGGAGACAGGCAGGCTCTGAATGACTTCAGGAGCCATCCAAGGAAAAGTGCCCACAACCGTCATGTGGGTGGTATGGGACAGGAACTTAGATGCCCCAAAGTCACAAATCTGAAACCCAAACAGACAGAGCAGTGAGGAAAACAAAATCTGAGGAAAAAAATCACAAGAATTTGATTTTGTAAATCACAAGACCACTGTTACGAACCTTCAGCACTTTGTCTGCTGTCATTACCACTGAAATGGAAAGAGCAGAGACACTGTCAGAGCTGTGTAATATTAAAAGCAGCTGTGATGAGAGAAAGAACAGAGTTTCGTGATGAAGGTCATGTGTTACCATTTCGTGACTTGAGGTCTCTGTGAATGACTTTGACTGGAGCTTCTGCATGGAGGTAATGCATCCCTGTGATGAGATCAAGCATTAATAACTGATTAAAAAAACGACAGCCTTTTGATGTTTTAGTTAAATGTCCTCCAGATTTGAGTGTAATTTAACTCTAAGATCTTTTGGCTCACTTTAAGGTAAACTCAGAAATCCACTGGAAGAAGTGGGGTTAAAAAACAGGTGCAAAGCTGCTCTATTTTAGTAACAATTTTTTGTTTTGAAATCTAGATGGGCAGAGTGCTCTTTTTTTTCTCTTTTGTGCTGTAATGAACATAACAAATGTAAACATATAAATCTAAAGTACATATAAAAGTCATGTTTATAGGCCTGTAAAAAGTGTCCAAGTGCTGCTTTAAGACAACATTTACGACTGTTTATGTATGAGGGAAAAGTAAAAATGTGAATAACATGATCAATATCATTTGAAAAAAAAGAATCAAGGTTGTTCAATTACTTTCAAACCATTGAGAAACATTTTAATAATAAAAACGTCCATCTGTTGCTGCTTAGTAATCAGTAAGATATTTGCTGATTTTTCTTTCCTCTGATGTTTTAAAATCTTGTATCTGACACATTTTCTATTAAATATATTTGCAGTTTAATTTAATTCTATATTTTGCAGCAGTTAGTGACTGCAAGAGCCACATGGAAAATTTTTTAGTGTTGAACAAACACAAGTTAGTGATTAAAAGGTGAAGAAGAAGCTGTGTAAACTATTAACTCTAGAGTAAGTGTGTCACAAGACACTGGTTAGCAATTGGTGCTCCTTGCTCTGAGCTGTTCAATACCACAAGCTAAGTGTTTGAACAGTAACACAGACGTGTGTTAATGTTATTATCATCGTTCCTTCAGCTGTACCTTTGGCGATCTGTATGGCCCACGTCATGATCTGCTTCATGTCCATCTCCTCACTCTGCTCACTGGAAAGGTACTCATACAGAGAGCCTTCACTGGCATATTCTGTAAGAACACACACACACACAGGCAATGTTCACTACAGGAGAACAGTTACAACAAAAACCACTTACTTTTATCAATGTGACCATGTTTGTTAACTGAATGCTGACAGAAATGTGAGCAGGCTGCATTTAACCTGTCACACAGGAAATATCTGTTTAAGTTTGATCTTTAACAGCTGCTTATTAAAAGAAAAAATATCCACTTTAAAACGCAGTCACAGCAGAGATCACCGCACATTTAAAACCGGCTACGGCGCTATACAACCCTGAATCCACAAAAGTTAAATGTAAATAAAACAGAATGCAATATGTAAATGTTACCCACAATATATTTAATGTAATCCTGAAACCCATGTAGTGATTTTTATTTTTACAAAGCGAATGGGTTGAAATTAGGCTCACTTGTGCTTTTGACCTACTGAGCCTTTACAAATGAACCTCTTCACCTGTGCAATCAATGTTCTAGTGAGTTGGGGTTTTTTTTATCATTTCACAACATTTTTGCCGGGTTTCAAATTCATATCCAGCATACACTCACAAAAATCAAGGAAGTTGATGAGGTTTAACATTGAATGTATTGTCTTTACACTGTTTTTAATCAAAAATGTCTCAAAAATAATAAGTACATTATCACAGTCCATTTTATTTATGTTTTCTAGACAGTCTCAATCTTTTAGGGAATCTGAGTTAGATTTTTTTAAGCATTTAGACAAAACTATGACCTGTTAAAACCCCCTCCATCATGAATGACATTTGCCTCAGTTCTAAAAAATCATGTGAGAAAAGTCACACACAGTTGAGCACTGCACACCTAGCAGAGAAGCTAGCTCTGAACATTAAAGCACTGACTGTCTAATCCAGATTATCTCTGGACTTTGAAACATTTCCTATTTTTCAGTTATGTGTGACAAATCAAAGAGACAAGCAGAAGACAGGATAATGTCTGGCGAGTAGAACATGAATAAAGCTTTCCTGCCAAATGGCTGTAAAGTGCATTTTTCTCGCATTAAAAAGCATTTTGCCGAACATTTTTTTTTTGTTCCTACTGTACTTTTTTATTTTTAGTAAGCGTCAGGCTCGATTAGACTCGGCTGCAGATAGAATTGTTGCTGGACAGGCCTGTAGTGGCGTGTCGATGCTTTATCTTAACCATATGACCCCGTCCGGGATTACAACTTCAGCCAAACATGCTGGTCTCAGTTACAAATGTCCTGCCAGGAAACACAGCAACAACCAGAGCTCAGAGTATACACCGATACTTCAAAACACACACATAAACACCATCAGAGCATGTGCTATCCTGTCAGCAATGGCACGTCTAGAATCAAATACACACAGATAAAGCTAATTTACACTTCCACATTGTGTAGTTTTGTATCAGTTGTGACCCCAACCCCTTCATGCCTCAACTTAAACCTTGACCTGACTTAACCTGATGTTACTTATAATAACAACATGTTCATTTGGGAAGCCTTTTTAAAAAGATACCTTCTATTTGAATGAAATTAGGAATAAACTGTCACAACCATAAGTTCATGCTGTGTGTTTTAGTGAGGCCGTCTGAAAGGATATATGGATTTTACAAAATATACAAGCACACACACACTCACACAGGGGCTTGGGGTCTGACCTGTGACAATGCCATAGTTGGGAGACTCCAGGACGGCTCCATAAAACTGAATGATGTTCTTATGACTCAGGACACTAAGAATCTCAGCCTAGACAAAGAGACAAGAAAAAGAGAAACAGAGGATTTGAAAAACTTTAATAGCATTCTCCTTTAGTTCTCCAGTATCTGACACTGGCAAGAGAACATGACCATTAAGAGAATAAAGTGTAAATCGTTCCAGATATACTGTAAACTTGCATTAAGTTACAGCTTTTGACTTGTTATCCAGTTTAAAAGTTGTTCCTGACAGTGATGCCTGGCCTGAGGTCTGAACCTCTTTCATACCACAGGGTGAGTCTCCAAACGTTCCACATTGCAGTGACAAACATGCCATTAATCTGAACTGACGTGCAGGTCATACCCTCAGTGTATGTGGAATATGTAACTGTTTCCAGGCAACAAAATAACTGACCATCAATTATAAAGAAATCACAACAAAATGCAAGATAACACTATTTTTTTTCATGATAAGTTTTTTTTTCCCCAAAAAGAAAAATGTATCTTATCATTTTTATTT
>JAPZDV010000004.1:9267643-9287352 GCA_029814665.1 Acanthurus lineatus | reverse complement strand
TTTATTTCCATCATTTTTTCCATGTGTGAGGTAATCCATGTCTACAAACAACAGTTTGTGTGCATGCATTTAAACCTGCAGGTTTACTTTTGTAAATGCAGCCGAGTACATTTACTTAAGTATTGTACTTATGTACAATTTTGAGGTACATATACTTGAGTGTTTTTATTTTACACCACTAAATACTTTTTCTACACTGTATTTCAGAGTGATATATTGCACTTTACTGGTGTACTTTATTTGACAGCTATAGTTAATCATCTGGTAAACATAACACCAGCTGTTTCTAGTATGTCTCTACTTATAGCCTATTTAAACATATAATATGTAATCTGTGCCACTAGATGCCTCTATGTCTGAACAATTAAAACAAAAGATACTGTTTAATAAAATCCTGAAGTAGCAAGGGATTATGGGATTTTATTGTTAAACAGTCACCATTACAGGTAAAAATCTATCTGGCAAAATGTTCCACCACTATGTGAATGTTGATCCAAAGATCCAAGTTAAAATATGAGTTTAATGTTCCCTGGTTGCTCCAATCCACGTAAAGTGCTGCAGAGAAAAAAGGTTCACTAAGCTTCAGTTATTCCACAATCTATCAATTTGTATTTACATATGAACTGTACACTCACTTTTATGTATGTCTGCCCACCCTCAATGTGTTTGAATGCAGTTATGAGAAAGTGAGTGTGAAAGAAGTAAGTCAAACGACAATTCAAACTCTGATCCTCCTGTGAGTCCATAAAGCCGGCCCCATGGGGAAACTTTACATTGTTTAAATCTGTTGCCACAACAATAACATTGTGCCCGATTCACCCATGGGTCACCCTAACTTCTAACAGTTTCCTGACTCTGGGCCATTAGCCCCGTATCAGCCCAGTATTAATAACATGGAAGGAAATTATGTTTGGATTACCAAACATCATGGGGTCAAACTCGTGGAGAAACCACCCGGCCTTGAAGTGCAGAGCATAAAGCTGGGAATGGCCACACACCTCGCCCTGACACACAATGGGAGGAACAGGGGGAGTACTGGCATAAATGAAACCGCTCCATCCACAACGAGATGGAGGAGGAGGAGAAGGAGGAGGAGGGGGACGAGGAGAGGTATGTTTAAGATAAACACATGTTCAACAGCAGACAACAGGGGGAGGAGGGGAGGAAGGGGGGTTGTATGGGTGTAGTGTCCAAGGAGAATCTAGGAAACTAGTGGAAACTGATTCATGTTGAAGTTTAGAGCAACAGCACTCTGACTCTTAAAATGATGTGTCTGTTCTGCAGAAGTGTATGATTGCTCTGTGAAGTGTGTGTGTTTGTTTGTTTGTTTGTTTGTGTGTGTGTGTGTGTGTGTGCGTGCCTTACCTCTTTGTCAATCTTCAGAAGCTTCTTCACAGCCACTTCCTTATCCTGTGAAATCCAGAGGGCTCTGTAGACGCTCCCAAAGCTGCCTCCTCCACAGTTCTCATAGAAGAGCAGGTCCTCATGCTTTATCTGCACAAACGACGAGCCAGGGGACGACATGGCATACTGACTCACACGCACTCAGACACACACATACACACACACAAACACAGGGCCCGAAAAGTGTGCAAACCACCGGTGCTGCCGACAAGTATACAAGTTACAGATCCGCACGGAGCCAGTGAAGGATAGGAAATAAAGCCAGACGGGGTGGTTTTCTCCACAGGGTCGGAGTGGATGTTGTCAGTCAGCAGAACAGATTGTCAGAGAAGGAAGCAGAAAGTGCTGGAAAGAGAGAGAGAAGTTTGCTCCCCATGAGTCAGAAAAAGTGGAAGCCCCCCTCTGTGACTACTAGACAAGGTATTACATTGCCTGGTAGTGGTGATCTGGTGTAACTACAACACAGAGCATACACACACACACATGCACAGAGCGTGAGGAAGAAGGGGAGGTGAGTGTCTGAGTGTGTGTAAGTTACAGTTTGCAGTCAGTGTGCGTGCAGTCTGCCTGGAGCAGACACACTGTTCAAATATGGTCACTGGCATCCAGGGCATTCCTTCTTCCTGGATAACTGTGGCTATATAAAGCTCTCCATACACTACACACACACACACACACACACAGATCTACAGCTTTGGCCTATGGCGTGTCAGACATAATAAATCAGTTAGCAACAAGGGTGACTGCCACAAATACCTAAATCAGTCACTCACACACTCTGTATCTAAAAAAACACTCAGAGCAGTAACCGTGTGTTACTAAACCTGACAGGAATGACCCAGTGACATCATCAAGCAAGATAGCCATGCTGACATCACCGAGTAGGGACAGGTGAGATCAGCTCAGGGAAGCTCAGTAGCTGACAGTAAACAAGTGCAAGAGGAGACTTAATAATGATTCTTCAGATGAATAAAACATGACTAAAATTGTGAAGGCCTGCGTGCAGCTGCCAGAAGCTACACTGACTCACTGCAACTCATAATACAAAAGTGTTGGATAAAACAAACATCACCAAAAGAATTTTAAATGTGGCGCTCTAAATATGTGCTTCAGCACCAAATTAAAGGGGTCTTTCTCTGGGGAGCAAGCATGAGTCCAGAGTCCGTTGATCATTTAAAAAAATATTGTTTCTCTATAAGTGGAAGTTTGTCACAGATGGATGATGTTAGAAGGAAAAAAAGGTCAGATGATTTATGCCCATCATTCAAATTCAAAAAAAGGTTCCTTCTCTAAGAAACATGAGCATCTGTGTCAAATTTTGTACTTATCTATGAACTTTTTTTTTTTGTTGATTATTCAAGCTACTGGTGGTGCCAGATTAAAGATTACATAATGACCTCAAATAATATCAAATCATCAGGGAAGCACGAGAGTCATTACAGCAGAACTTCCCCAAGAAATTACCTATTTTTAATCCTCAGTTTGCATGCAAAGATTTATTTTTATGTTTTTTGTTTAAAGTCATAGATAGACGGCAGAAGGAGAAATATCAGAGTACTTAATCCAGATAGATCATACTTAAATAGTTTTGAAAAAGAAGGCCAGTCTCACAATTCAGTGTTGCACCTGGACAAATCTAGGGACTTAAGAGACAGATTAAAAGAAAAACAGTAAAAGTTAATGCAGCAGAGTAGACATCAGGTCAAGCTCCAAAAATGCTGGATGCTCCAATATTTTGTCCAATGATGTTGCTCAGTAGCATCTTTAATAAGACCCTTCCTGACAGGCAGAAATCAACATCTTTCAAATGAGTCATCCGCCATTTTAAAGCAGGCTTCCTGCAGAACTTAAAAGTTATGTCACTTGAGTAACCTCAGACATAACGTCCACCTCCAAAGCTACAAAAAACATTGTTTAGATGTTTTCACAAGCTGAAAAGCACCCCTGCTTGAAGATACTCAAGTTAATTTGAAATTAGAAGTTACATTTTGATGTGCCTGAGTTCTCAAATTAGGAAAATTTAAAAACTCAAAATTTTCAAAAGTATGTATCACCAATAGTTTTTGTTGTTATTATAATTCACATTACAATCTGCAGTCTCTTTTCCACTTGAAAAACTGTACTGAAGAATGTCATCAAAGCATGAGCACTGTTAAATTAGCTATTTTTATTTACAAGGCAGACCACACATACAGTACAGTAACAGGCTGCTCTGGGGAAAGCCAGCCTCACAGCAGTTCTCGACACACATCATCACGTCAAAAGCTCCTGAGATCAAAGGAAAAATTAATGACAGATATCAAAAAAAAATAACACTCAAAATCTACACCCACATATATAAAAAAAAAAGTAAAATCACAAGGACCGATCACGACTGGTAGAGATGAGAAGATTCCCCTTCAAAGTAGAAGTTGACTCTGCATCTAGGATCAGTGCTTCCAAATCAAAGACCCATGATTTGATTTCACAGCTGAGCTCAGAGCAGCTCACACC
This sequence comes from Acanthurus lineatus, assembly GCA_029814665.1. Lineage (NCBI taxonomy): Eukaryota > Metazoa > Chordata > Actinopteri > Acanthuriformes > Acanthuridae > Acanthurus > Acanthurus lineatus. Next base: position 9,283,455 of record JAPZDV010000004.1, on the reverse strand, counting down.
AAGCAACTTCATCAACTAGAATGATTCATGTTCTTCAGAAGTTGAACTCCAGTGCAAAAATAAAATGCAATACTTTTGTAACAAATTTGAAACACTGTTTCGCAATACCATTAGGGCTTTAATCCAACTAATACTCTGTTAGTAGTTTTGAATTGTCTGACTAGTTAAGGGACACCAATATTTACCTAAAGGACGTCAAATCCTAAAGACTGACTTGGATATAATCATTATAAAATAAATAAGTACTTTCAGATTTCATATTAAATATTTTCGTATATTCAGCAAGGAGTCTGGGTTACTATGGTCTATGGGTTTTTCTGTGTTTTCTGTCTATGAGTAGGACCATCAGGAGAGTAAGATTTGCTTTACAGGCAGGTACAGTAACATATTGTAAACTAGGGCTCATTTGGGGTAGCACAACATTACAGGACATTCAGATAGAAATCCACTGTATAGAACACAAAGCCTATGAAGTTCAGTCATGCAGGATATTGATTCCAGTTCTATACATTACAGTTCTATCTAACAGGTCCCAAACAGTAACAGCTAGCAGGGTTAAAACCCTCCGAGACACGGCGACATGAGAGCAGCTGAACAGTTTCTGCCCAGGAAGAAGAGGCGTTTAATGGCACAGTAGAAGTCCTTGATCCATAATAATCCATTATAGAGCTCAAGTTATTGACGGTTGTGATTTGCTACTAAATGACCAGTTTTGTTGAATAATTTTCTCTAGGTAGTGTGTGTGTTTGTGGATGTCGGTATGTCTGTGAGTGTGTGTTGGTAAGTGTGTGTGCGTGTTTTTAAGCTAACGTCACAGAGAAGGCGATGGTGGTGGAAGATTTGGAGCTCATGTCCTCCGAGGCTCCAGCCTGTAGGAGAGCTGCGTCAGCGCCCTCTGGTTGTCAATCACACAGAGTTTCCTCACATAACCCCGGACCTCCGCTTGGTTTTTGTTGGGTTGGCATATGTCAGGATCTAATGCAGCGAGGGAGGACACAGAAGGAATGTAATGAAAAGATATGTGCAGAGCCAGAATGTAAATGTGATATAAGTGTGCTGATAAGTAAAGAGCAGACTTACTAAACGGCTGGCTTCTACAGTGCCTCACTTGCCGAATTGCGTTAGCTATTATACGCTGAAGAGATAAAGATAAGAGACTCCTTAAATATTACATTAGTCTTAAGTGGACAGCAGTATGGCACATAAAATATATATTCCTAAAAAGAGTAATTTGCCATTTTAATGTGCACAGAAACTCACCATTTTCTCAAAATTGACCATATTGTCAATGAAGGTTTTGTTGCCCTCGTGTGTAAACGTCATATCTGTGAACAAATAAGTTGAAATTAAGCCATGTTACTCAGAGAGTTTATTCATGTATGATAAAGTGACTGAGGCATTCTTAAAAGAGATATAGTGTGTGTGTCTCTAAGATGTAGAGCTGTCATGTTGTCTGTCTTTTCGTGCTCAGTGGTTGCACCTTTAAGAAGGAGGGGCATGAAGGGGATGATTGGCGGTTCCAGTTTGGTGACAGTGAGTCGGTAGGACCGGTGGTTTCTTGAGGGGTCCTGTCACCAAACAGAGAAACTGTCAATTTTCAAGACATATGGAACCCGGTTCAATCACATTACGAGAAAAATACAACACATTTATTTAATTATCCATACAGCTATGCAGGTACTTTTGGTTTTATTCACCTGTCTCATATGCAAGTGGTGGAATGTAGTGAGTACAATTACCCAAGCTGGTACCAAAGTACATATTTAAGGTACTTGTACATTACTTGAGTATTTTTGTGCCTCTTCCTACTTTGACTCCACAATATTTCAGAGAGAAATATGGTAGTTATTACATTACTACAATTATATCGTTATTGTTACAGCTCCACAAATGTGATTTTCATTAATATAGGATTAATAATCTAATGATCAATACCTATTAGTCACAGGGGAATTTTTTTTCCTGCATTAAGAACTTTAACTCTTAAATACTCTAAAGTACATTTTCACAATTAAATTTACATATTTTACTTACAAAGAGGGTATAGGGCTTTCACACAACTCACCATCATACTCTCAAACTCAGCGTAGAACTTCTTAAACTTGGTGGGGAGTTTCTGCCAGGAAAAACAGAGGATTTTAGTACCTCAGTACCTCAGTGAACCTTGGGTGTTTTCCACTGTTGCTTAAGATCTTGATGTAGATTAAACAAAGTTTACCTCCCATGTTTGGCTCAGTCTGCTGACAGCAGGGTTGCTCATCCCCATAATGATGGCGAAGAAGGAATTCAGGTTCTTAAACTCCCGACAGCTTTAAACAAACACACACACACACACAAGATACGAAGTGTATTGAACTAAACTTTCCAACCTGCATCAGATAAACTCTCTATATAAGTGCATATGTGCAAACCAGCATGCATATAAAGTTTGTGACAGTCCTAAGCAGGTCCTACTCACTGTGCAGCTATCTTAATGAACTTCTTGAGCAGCTGGACTCTCTTGCTGAGCTGCCCACAGAGGCAGACCTCGGTCACCACCCACAGCTGAACCTGGTTGAACCTGCGCAGGAACAGGTCCAGATTGGCCGTGGTTCTCCTGAAGCTCTGCCGGCCAAACGTGTGGTAGAGAAGCTCATGCTGTGAAGAGGAGGGAGGAGACATGAGGGGGAGCAGGTTTAGAGTTAATCCAGTTGACAGGTCCTGCCATCCTGCATCTATCAGGCCTTCATCCTGCAGGGTTGTTTCTTACAGTTGAACAATGATGCAGCTTAAATCTCTTCATTTCAAAGTTTAAAAAAAGGTCCTCTGCAACTCTGTACACTCTTTTTAAAGATTCTATTACTGGCATGCAGTTAATTTTAGTGTGTGTTTGCATGTGTGATACCTCATGCACGCAGCTGAAGAGCTCCCAGTCAAACATGGTCATTTGATAAGCCAGGTCCTTAGAGCTCATCAGCTCAAAAGTTGACATGGAGCCTGCAGAGGGGCCCTCCTGGTCTGGAAGAGGAGTCTGAGTCACATGGACACAAATACACACATTTGCTCTAGTTAAAAGCACATAAAAAACACATGTGGTACAACTGCACACATTAAATAACCAAACTTATTTTAATTAAGGCATTTTCATACATTTAGCTTTATGTATAAAAATGCATAAAGCTTATGACAATACACATAGAACTGTTCAATAAGTGCTCACTGCTTACTTTTCCCAATTACTGCTGAATGCTCACTACAACTACCTATTTTACGACATGAATGTATTACTTCACTGTTATAGTGTAATCACAAAAAAGAGTGCATGATGGGCATTACTATAAACCCTTGCAAATATAAGCAAACAGGGGAAACACTTGTCTCTTACCAGACTGTTGAGCTGGTCTCGAGGACAAGCAAATAATCTCCCGTTGATGCTCAGAGCAGAAAACACTGACACATCATTCGGCTTCACTATTTGTTTTTCTGTAACAAAAATAGGTACAGCCGAGTTTTCATGATCACCCACATACAAACCAGCACTGGCCTAAAGCTGACAGCTTTATTGGAGACTATTTATTAACAGTTTGACTTTGGAAACTTTAAATCTTGCTCCTGGCATAGACAGTACACATGATTTATACCCAGTTGGTGCCTAGGACAGGGAGCAACTAAAATGTCTTATCATCAACTGTAGTTTATGTTGCTGTAAACTGCTCTTTCACATCGAAATCAGTCTGAATTCTTACCACCAGATGAGCTGAGGTGGACCAGCAGGAGCTCATCAGTAGTGCCAAGCTTGTCAGCCACAGCACTGATCACTTCCCTTCCCGTCGCTGCCACAGCAATCCGGATAGTTGTGTATGTGTGATCACTGCAGTACACCTTCAATAGGACTTAACATACATACAGACACAATACTGAGATGATGATCATTTTGTGGTGCGATGATGGCGCTATAAGAAAGATCAGGGATCAAGAGGAACACCACCAGCAGAACAAGAGAAAAAAATGATTATTCAAACTTACTGTCATCTTGATTTCTAATGGGCTGCTTCTTCTGCAGCCTTTCTTCTCCATTGCTGAACTGTCGTATTAGAGTTTTCTGTTGAATTATGCAAGACAGTGTGTAGTCAGCACCCACACCACCATCATGCAGCCAATATGTTAAATTTAGAGAGACTTTTGTTAAAAGTAGTGGTGCGGACTTACCTTTTTTGTGGATTTGGCTTCTTCCGAACTACAAAACGTAAAAAGTGTAGAAACAAAACAAAATAAATAAAAGATTCAATAAATATGGCTGCTACATTAAACATCACAGTGAAAGTTTAACACGCAAAAGGTGGGAAACATACTGTAATTTTACGATTTTCTCCAGGTCAGGAACCAAATCTTTTAAAGCTCTCAGCGTTCGAGAGTCATTTGATAAACTTCCATATAATTCCTACAGAGATGGTGAAGAAGAAGTATACTCAGTTTATGCGCACAAACAGTGTTAGTTATGTTTTCTGCTGATGTTTGAAAGCTTGTTTTTGGTCACCTCAAGGAATGAGATTGGAGCAGGTTCCTCCTGTAGTAAGTATGTGTGCGTGTTGGCCCAGCGCAGAGCCAGAATGAGGGCCCTCCTCTTACTGTTGAGTGCATACTCCAACTTCTCCTGTTCAGATCCAGGTGGAGATGCTGCATGGTAGGTGCTCACGGGGTTAAAGACGAATACAAAGATGTAGATCTTACAATTCTAACAGACTAAATTAATCTTTACAGCACCTCAATATATACTTTTAGCAGTTAATGATAAGATTTTAGGTTATGTGAAGCTCTCAGTCAGTCATCTAAAGGTGAAGGTAATGGAGTATAATGCTAAAAACTAAATACTGAAAATAGAACTCTTATTTCAACCTACTTTAGACTGTAGTTAGCCATCATCATTGCATCCTAGATACCTAATAAGGTTATTATCAGCATAAGTAGCTGAACGCTTGCAGTACAGTGACTAAGACAATAAGAAAAGACCTTCTTGACCAGGATTACAACTTGTCACTGTGGTGTGAAGGGAGGTGTACACTCATTGAGCAGTTCATTAGTGCTGGATGGTCAACTGCTGCTTCAGCACTTCCATAAGAAGCACCGGTGAGTTGGACAGTCCAAGATCCTGTCAGCAGCACTGTTACAGTCTGCAGCAAACAACATCGACGTGTCCACCCAATTCAGAGTGGCTTTGTCACATCCTGACTGCAGCTATGAGTTTGTAAGAGTGCTCACCTGATAAGTGGGTGTCACAGTGTGGCTAAAAAATGCAGAAAGGATATTGTGCCATGAGGAGAGGGCACAGCTGGCTGTTAGGCATGAAGACACAGTGCATGAGGACAAAATCATCCACTGCTGGGTCTTACAGATGGGAAGAAGAACAGACAGCAAGAGGAAAGAGAGTCAGAAAAGAAGGGAAGGAAATCAAAAGGTTCAAAAAGTAATAAAATTATCATTCATTAAAAGTAATATAATAATCCCATTTATCTCTTTACTGATCTTGCCTTCTTTAATTACAATGCATGTGAAACAATGTCTGAACTATTTCTGGTAAGCATCTATTTAATATTCAGTTGGGTCTAACATTCTATTCATTTTGCTTTCTTTTTTTTTAAGCTACCAGGTTCACTGTGATGTATGTCCATTCTCATGGTCTCCAGGAAGTGCTCGAGAATCTTCTCCGGTGTTCCTGATATCACAGTGTACCTGCAAAAGAGATGAGATGAGGTGAAGAGTTCAACAAAACATTTAAGTTCTGAAACATAGAAAGATAGATCCTACTGTAAACCTGCATGAATGCAAAATCTCCTCACACATACTTGATGCTCCCAAGGGTGGAGGCCCGTGGACTCTTTTCTAACACCAGCACAGGTTGTTCATGCTCTTTCAAACGAACTGTGTTGGCTTCCACGTCCTAAAAAATGCAGCATGCATGGACAAAATAAGTAAAAGAAGCTCATGTCAAATAAAAAAAATTGGCTTTTTACATGTAATACAGCTCTCCTGCCAGAGGGGGGAGACAAACAACATAGTCAGGCAGCACCACCAGACACATAGGGCATGATGATTCAGACAGTCCAGATGAATAAATTATGATAGTGTTCACTGGAAAGCATCTTCCACACTTTGGACCAAAAGCAGTAATATTGTGTTTGTGTGGCTCCACTTGTATCACATCCTCATCTCACCCTGAGTATCCGGTTGAAGTCTTCCTTGTCTACACGAATGAAGTGGCAGTTGTCCTCTCTCAGGACGATGGAGGCTGCACGAGGTGAATCTGTAACCAGGGCCAACTTCCCAAAGTCATCACCCTCGTGTAGCGTACACACCACACCCTAAGACACACATATATGCATGAAAATACATATAAACAAACACATTCCAAAATACAAACAAACTCAGACACAACCTCAGTTCACTAGTCATGCAAAGGCCTGAAGAAAAATCTGAGAGGCGGAGGAGCACTCAGGACGGAGATGAATCATCTGCACTTGTCTGTGTGTGTGCAGAGTGCATGTGTGTGCATGTGTACACGTGTGATCAATGTGGATACACGCACATGAGCATGTAGAGTAGCATCTGCCTGTACGCTGGTTGTGAATCAGTGTGTGGTGTGAAGTTGTGTATGTGTACAATTCCCTTAAGCCATTTAATCATAGTGATGAGTCATGGTGAGCTGAGTGGAGTTTGCCAAACTCCGCTGCTGGTGTTTCCCAGCCCCCACAGGGCAGAAACTGCTGGTCTGCTCCATAAAGAGATGATCAGCTACACATTTTCATCCATTACTTACAGATGGAATATCATCAAGTGAAGCAGAAAAGTATAACAATGCTCATGTGTCAAACAAAGAAACCCAGGATGTAGGTGGATGGATGCACACACACACATACACACACCTTGCCATAGATAACCACATTGACGGAGCCCTTCTGGATGATATACCATGATGTGCCCTCCTCTCCTTGGTTAAACACTGAAAGACAAAGAGGACAAATATGTATTAGGGCTATTTATATGACTGGCACACACATTATGAACACCACAAGATCTTCAGACTGTGAGATGTGTGTCCTTAGAGAAGCATGAAGAGAGAGCCATCAGGTCTAAGCTACAATTTGTGTTATGATACAAATCAAATCTTGGAGTCACAATTCTGACATCTTAAATCAAAGACATGATACACATAAAATTACATCATACTTTCCATCTCCATTCAAATAAACACATATAAATCTACTTAGGAGTCATAGAACTAAACTAAACCTACAGCTCCAAAACTAACCTGAGATCCCTCACATTTTAAATTTGTTTCAGTATCAAAGTCATCTGTGAATGTTTACTGTACATCAGTTAAACATCCCAAACAGGAGCTGCTAATAGCTAATCCAGCATACCTTCAATGGTGCAAACTTCTGAAAATTGTTAACTAATGTAGTTTAAAAAAAAAACAAAACTTGAGGGTGCAGGGGCTCAAAATACAAGTGTGCTCCACATTGTTAAAGACTTTGAAAAACCCAGCAGTACATTATGTATTCAAACAAAAATGCATTCTGGGACAGACTCACACACAGTTCCAGCTTTGGCATGCGACTCGAAGATCACAACGCTCGCCAGTTCCCTCTTCACCTGAAAACCAGAACACACTGCTCAAGTCATACTTGAATTTGGTGCACTGCAGAAACATGTGAGAGAATAGTAAAAATGCACAGATCAGGGTCTGGAGGATTTATTTAAACTGATCTGAGAGTCCAAACAGTCTGTTATTACAGAATGTGGAGAGAGTAGATTTAAGTAATTATTAAGTTGCTGAAATTTATATTTGCAAACACTCTATTTGCAATGAAATTGGTTAGAAAAGAAATTATAAAAATATTTAGAAGAAAAACTTGATGCAAGCCTTTTCTTTCTAATTACAGGAATATATGGAGCATGAGTAAACACTTCCGGATTCATTACAGACTTAAAGACTCCTCCACATGGGGAATGCTTGCCAACACAGGGCACTATGTATAAAACTTTGCTCCATTACACTTGTATGAGAACTGCTGACTGAGACTACAGTTCCTCAGGTCTTAAATACAAAGAGACAGTAGCAAGTGGCTTTGAAGATTTATTGGCCTTCTTGAAAACTTGTTCTGCTGCTTTAAAAGTAAAGTAGACTGGCTGACTCACAGTGTTGGAGAGGTGAGCTAAGGCCTTGATGTGAAGCAGCTCATCATAGATGATCTCCAGGTCATCCCCTGTCCTCTGACCAGGCCTGCAGACATGCGCCGAGGTTAGTCAGAGTGAACTCAGCACCAAGATTTCATGCGTGTACTTCACCTCTTATTACACTGCACTGACATTAGCGATGACATTTCCTGATGCAAAAACAATGTGGCTGATTGAAAGCAGGCACTAAAGACGACTTGTTGACACTTGATTTTTGTAAATGAAAAAAATCCTAGAGTTGAGTGGCTGGAAGGTAAAACTAAAATGTTTTTATTATTATTGTTGTTGGTTGTTACTTACGATTTCCTGAGGATCATGCGCAGCAGTGCATCTGGGCCGATCTGAGCGAGGAAGAGGATGGTCTCTGGCAGCTCTTCCTCACTCTCCCTCTTCTCCTCCTCACTAGGCAACGGCGTGTCCTCCTCCTCGTCATCAAGAAAGCGGTAGAAGAGGTACTTGTCCTGGAAACCAAGCTCCTGGTCCACTGAGAGAGAGACAAGTGAGGGAGAGACAAGTGACACAAGTGTACACATTTAAAGGAATAAGTGATGTTTGCCTAGCCAGTTTCAGCCATCATTATTATTCATCCTATTTCAGAATGTAATTTCACAGATGTTCCAGGAGAGGTACGAATTTATGGATTTAAGCTCTTGATTCAAAATTTCTAACTTAATTACTACCTACAACTTCTGCTTACATCTGTAGTATGATTGAGCATCTGGTTCTATTAAAGCATTTTACAGTACAAAAGAGGATAATATGAAGATATTAAATCTTGCTTTTCATTTGGTTACTAAGCAATTAAGTGTTTGGGAACTGAATAATGTTTATAAACAATGCAGTCTGTAGATTTTATACCAGCATATACGATGTAATGATAAACAAAACAGACATGTTTAATTACCATGGTTGAGCACCCCTTCCTCTAGTAATGCCTGCCACATCCCAACAGCATGTGAGCGTGTTAGAACACAGGCACTCTGCAGCACCAACCAATCAACAAGCTCTGTGCCCACACAGCATTGTCTGTAATACACACATACAAAAAAAAAATCCAGATTATTTTTCTAAAGCTGTTGCATGGATAAGCTCAGTTGGAATTGCAGACACACCGATTCTTACCTGTATGTCTTGAGGTGGTACTTCCTGTCCCGGATCATGTGTGGGGCTCTGGACAGGATGGCATTGCGGAGAACCTTTCCCGCTCTCTGCAGCTTCTCTGAAGGAATCTACAGGACACACAGGAACACCAAGGTAGTTTGGTGAATGGTTCGTAAACTGTAAGTCAATTCTTGCAAAACTTGCAATACTTGTGCTGCCTCAAGGCTGTAAAGTTTATAAAGAAGCAGGAAAAATACTAATCTGAGACCACAAAGGAACACAAAAGGTGAACACACTGCAATATTTGCACTGCAAGTTGACCAGAATAATAGCACAGATCTTAGTATCCAAGTAAGATAATATTTCCAGGCTGAATAGGTTATTCTGACGCACAGTATAAATCAATAACTTATTGCAAAACATTTGAAAAATGTCAATAAGCCAACAAAAAACATACCTTTTTTACACTAAGCCTTGATTTAACTGACACACTGCAGGGGATATATGTGAATGCTAGTCACAAACAGTACAGCAATACACAACACCCATACCATTAAAATTGTATAAAAAGCATACAGTGCATAAGAACACATCCTATACAGATCACACCTGCACCCTTTAGAAAGGGCAGATGTGGATACACACACACACACACATCTGCTGTAGCAAACAACAAAGCAATGCATGCTAATTGTGCAGATGGGATCTTTATTCTGTGTGCATGTATTAGCTAGCATTAGCATAACTACAGAGGATCACAGCTGTGAGTCATCGCTTGTCTTTTCACAGAACACAAACACACACACACCTCCAAAACTCATTCTGGCATTCTGGTTCATTCACAAACATGAAAGTATGCAACAGCGTATGATTTCATGACACTTAAGTCCAGTCTGTTGTCTTCTCTCTGCGGTGATGTTTTTATTTTTTGTAAAGAATTAAATATTATTTCATCTCAAATTTGAGCTAAAGTATTTTTTTCATTAAAATCACTTTTGCACAGGCCATCCGTGTAAAAAAATAAAGAGACTTTCTTTTATTTCTGCTCAAGCCTCCATGCCCTGTCCCCACAGATCTTCTGACGCAAGCAGTGAGGCATAGAGAAATCCAGGACAAACTGACTGCCTGAGCCACACAGTATATCGGTTGTGAGTTTGGTTCATTCATGCTTTGTGTGCCGCAAGGATGGGCACAGCTCTCTGAAACATGTTGGCACAGTTCATTTAAAGGCTCAAGTTTCCATGCTGAACTTTTTGTTTTGCTTTCTGCATGATTCCAAGACAGACCTCTGGGTTCCAAACAGTGAGTTGGAGAAAGTGTTTACCTTGTTGTGAGCTTTATTTGCAGAGTCTGAGTTCATGTTGTCTTTGTCTGTGAGTCCTAAAGAGAAAAAAATGTTGTTAAGCTGACTGAATAGAAGATTATTTTTCAAGGATGCAGAAACTTTTATTCTCAAAAAACATAAATACAACCAAATTATTGTGTAGCTCTGATGCTACATGCTAAAAAACACAGAAGGATGTGCTCTACTCCTCAATTGTAATTATCTTAGGAAAGAAACAGAAGTACTTTAGTATGACAAATACAAAACAAAGTCTTTATTCCATTATAACAAAATGAAAAAAACAAAGTGCTTCTTATTTTTTTTGGTTGTAATTCTTTTTATACTAGATTTTAGTGCTTGTTTGTCAAAATACAACCTATTCATTCTCTAATCTTTGTTTCATAAAGCTACATTACTATTTTTATAGTTCCCATTAATGTCCAGTAATAACCATATTACTAACATTTACAGAGTTTCTTTAACTCTAGCGTGTTGGTGTGTGTATGTGTGTATGTACTCACTGTCATTGTTTGATCCACTCTCCATAGCTCCATAAGGAGGGGCCAAGAGTCCAGCCAAGCTCTGACGATACTTCTACAAAATGAAAACACACACAAACACATCACAATGTATATCAGTTTTAAAAAACGTACAACTCTAAAATTATGACAGATCATCCATTGAACATCAAAAGCCATTACCCATCTCTCGAACACGCAAACACAGTGCTACTCTCAAACACACACACTGCAAGTGCGCCACAAACAAAGCCCTTTGTGTAACCAACATCATTTACATGCAGAACAACTAACATTATATAACACACACTCACACACACACAGCAGCAGCAATCAAATGAGATTAGTGTACAGATGCTGCTCTTACAGATGTTACGAACAATAAATAAACTGTTTGCATTTCTATAAGATTCACTGAAATACACACAACAGGTAAACTGGAGCCTTAATGTTCTATTCCTTCTCTGCAAGGTCATTATCAGGCAACCTATGCTCTCTGTGAACTGCCAGGAAATCACACACACTCTTTCTCTATTCCCCCCTCTCTCTCTCACACACACACACACATGCACACACACCCACACACACACAGGGAGAGATAGAGAGAGTGTCTGTTTGACCTAAAGACAGAAAACACCCAATATCAGTGTATGTCTTGCACACAAACAGGGAAAACATTGCACAGCTTTTCTGGATATTTATATTTAATTTTGTGGAAAAACACAGCAAAAGTAAATAAAAGGAACTATGGCAGTGAAACACTATCAAGCCCACATGCACACCACAGACTGTACAGTGTTACAATTAAGGAGCCGGACTCACCTGAGGAAATAAAGTCAACTGCCTAATATTGGAGGGACTGAAACCCCAGAGAGCTGCCCTCTGCTCCTTTACAACTCACACACAAGCAACCGGATAGCATCCTGCTCAAAACAAGCTGCTCTCTTCCTTTCTTTCTCCCCTCTCTCTCTCTCTCTCTCTCTCTCTCTCCCTCATACACACACAGACGCCCCAGTGTCTCCCTCAGTCTCTCACTCCCCCTCTCTCATCGCAATCAAGCCAAGAAAAAAAAAAAAACAGTTTCTGTCACAGGTTACCACGGTGATTCGGGTCTCCGTACAACTGAGCTACTCTAGTGGAGGAGAGAGAGAGAGGGAGAGAGAGAGGGAGAGGGAGAGGGGGAGAAAGGAAGCAGAGGAGGGAAAGAAAGGAATAGTGAGGGTGAGGATGGAGGGAGGGAGGGAGGGAGGAGGCTGGCAAAAGACACTGCATGGCCAATAAAGGAGAGAGGAAGTGGGCAAGAGAAAAGTAGAGCAGGTGAAAGGGACAGAGGAGTAAATGAGAGAATTAAAAAAAAAGTGGGAAAAACTTGGTCCAGGCCAACTAGCCTTCAGCCGTTTGGTCCACCAATGTTTATACACATATCCGTCAGAAACAACAAGCTGCTTAAAATTTACATCCTGTTTATTCATCTCACGTGGTGTAAGAATTATGGAGCGGCGCTCTTTTTCTTTCATCCTTTCATCAAACACATGACTGCATTCATCCCCTAGCTTTCTAGTGCTCACGGCACACAAGCACATGCACACAAATCAGTCCATGCGCGCACAATCACACAAACACACAAAACACAAGGATCCTTTTAGCCCAATAAGATTCAAAAGAGGACGGCCTAAGGCTACGTTTTCTGCTTTATGTCTACTGTCCTGAAATAGACAGCAGGGAGGGAGACTGAGTGCACTTAGTTGACAAACAAAACCACTAAAGGCCAGATAATAAGATGGCACACGTGCATTAATAATCAATTATTGTCTTATCTTGCATATATGCTATTATATTGCTTTATGCTCCTGCGTAACAAAAGGGACATAGCACGCTTCAGTAAATCATATTTTATCTGGTATTACTAGTACTGAAGAGGACATCAATTTTTTCATGAATGGAAATATCAATGGATAAATGTGTTTTGCACTGACGCAGAAAGAGAGAGCAGAGAAGTTATTGAAGTATCTTTTAGTGAGTTTGTCAACAGCTTGTTAAAATTAATGCTAGCAGTTATATTCAATTTTTGATTCAAAAATAAGATTGTTATTTATACGTATAAAAACGGAAAGTCAGCCAAAACAATTTTCCACATTTTCTTAACCACAAGCTTTAGCATTAGCAAAATGCTGCATGTTTTGAATCAGGGTTGATATTTCACATTGTCACTCATCAGAGCAGGAGTTAAAGTCTTGTATACTCTATTTCAAAACTCACAAGTGTGATGTTTCACACTCAATGTTAGATATAGAAACCTACACTTTATAAAGTACCCTATTGATTTAGCATTGCTCTCTTATTAAATTGCCAGACTTGAAACTCATCATGGACAGTTTTTTGAAAAAACTACCAAAAAACAAGTTCAGCAAAACCAAAAATATCATCCTATCTATGCATTGTTCCTCCGTGTTAAAACCCAGCCCCTAAACTACTAACAAAGCAACCCCAAGTCACAACAGTTTAGTTAAAAATTCAGGTGTGTTATGCCCGTAGTGGCTGGTAAAGCTTAGCCTCAGGCTGTTTGCCTTAAGTAGGGATATGAGCAAGCTACAGAGGTCTGGTTAACTCACTCCTTTTTTTTCTTTTGGGTGCCAGCAGTAACTTATCCTCTGCTCTGCCAAAACTTGTTCTCTGACAGGGCCCAGTATGGAGGCCAACAGAGAAGCCACTACAGTTCAAACTCTCAAAGGAGGAGCCAGTGTTTCGGGTTAAGCCATGTCACTAAGTGCTGGTTCTATCAGTTTTTATGATACAGTGTGAGTTTGCAAAATCTGATGTAAGCACTGACAGGGAGTTTTTTCTATTCTGGATGTGTCTCATCTAAGCCGATCCATACTGCAGTATTATTGGCATTTTTTTCCTAGGTGTCACACACAGTAATGTTTTATTGATGAAAGTTATGGTTGCAATATACTAGTAATAGCCAGGAATATCAATACTCTTTTCTATTGTCATGCAAACAGTTTATGTCCTCTTCATGCATTATTGCCGAAGTAAAAATGATTGCTGCAGTACCTGTCTTTGCATTTTCAAGTGATCAATAGCTACTGCACGTGAATCTAATGGATATCAACCATTGTGGGTGGACACCAATTAGAAAAAGTCCTTCTTTAAATCCAATTAGCATTAAATGTGCTCTGATCTTTTCTTTGAAAAACAAAACAGGTATTTTTTTTTTAGTCTCAGTCTTCATTCAGCCATTTTGCCTCATTGTTTTGACTTGTTACAGCAGTAAAAGCACATGCCAGGTAATAATGTTACTAACTTTAATAAGAAGTTGCATGAATGGAGCCGTCAATGTTATTAACTACACGTGTACTTTTTCTGCAGAGACCTTTAAAAGAAATCTGCTTAAAAATCTCAGTTATTATGCCTACATATATAGAAAAATAACATTTACTCAAGCAGATCTAAGTCAGCTTAACCATCAGAATGACAGTTAGTCAGATGGCATTGGGTTACTATTGAACCTCTTCTGTATCATTCCAATACAATCAGAAAGTGTTGATATCCATAGGCACCTGTGCCTGGGAGGAGAAGTCGGCACAAAGCAGCTTTATTCATGGTGGAGCTAATATGAACTAATGTGCACTTGTCACATTAGAATTCTGCATAAACATATAACCTATAAATAGCTCTTGGTGCATTGTTTTATTTTATTATCCATTGTATTGTTACTGCTGCATTATTCCCAAGCAGGGTCTGTAAACAATAAACATACAGTCCAACAAACAAGCATATAAAGTCATGTTTACACACACAGCTCTCTCTCTCTCTCTCTCTCTTTCACCTGAGGTGTGTGTCTAAGAGGTGAAACAGAGGGCACTGCTATGGTGGACAGCCCTCTTGTGGTTAAAGGTACAACTACAATGGCAGGTCCCCTGAAAATTATAGTCATGGGACACCCTTTTCCAGAAACAAAAACCTGCGGGTTCACTACCAAGACAGAGTTCATGCTGAACAACGAGGTCTCACACTCACAGCTACATGCAGTGCAGCAGCTCATGAGGTTTAAACTCTTTTTTTGTCTCTCACCTCCCAGAGGCTCTTGAACTCCCTCTGCTCGATGCGCAGCAGCTCGCTGGTCTCTCTGCTGACGATGGTAGCATGGCGTGGTGTGTTGTCCAGGATGGACTCCCCAAACGCTGTCCCGATCCCCAGTGTACAGATAGTGACTGCATCCTGTACATAAACACCACATATTTATTTAAATAGCTACTTGTTAGAGAATAAATTTATGGGATGTAGGTTTTAAGGTGAGGCTTAATGACATTAATTGAGATTGAATTTTTATTTTTTTGAATTGTATATTTATATCATCCCAAATGCTTCCAACAATGTTCAGACCAAGAGAAATCAATCATTCTTATTTAAGGTAATGGTTCATTTCATTTTGTCACCGGTCAGAGAGTGAGGAAGGAACTTTGCAAACATGCCTTCATGATGCATGAATAAAACTTTAGTGCATTACCTCATCTGTGAACATTTCTGCCTGAGTCAGACAGATAGATTTTCATCTGCAACAGAGACTGTTTAACAATAAAATAAACAAATCTCATGATCCCACACAACTTCACTGCGTCATCAAACTATGTCTTCTGTTTTACAGTGTT